>WBNM01033763.1:0-42500 GCA_013399055.1 Ramphastos sulfuratus | reverse complement strand
GGGGGGGGAAAGACATTTCATATCTCCTGGATAGAAAATTTTCCCTCTGGCAAAAGGCTTTTTAATTAGTTGTCATAATATGACACTGCCTGATTTAGGTCTTGTAACAGTGCTAGTGTGAAAATTTTTCACCCTTGGGTTTTGGAATTCTATTATTCTGTTGGAATTCTGTTGAAATAAACAACAATTTTATTTTAATTATTAGTGTCCATGATTCCCCTAATAAAGAAAAAGGGACATGAAAAGAAGACAAAAGCACAAAAGCAACATTTCTGGTGTATAAACAAACTCAGACTACTGATGTCTGAAATGCTACAACTCACAGGAGGTGGCAAGAGAAAACAGTGCTTAGGGACTCAGCTGCAGCCATCTGTCTCCAGGGAGCAGCTGATGATGAGATGCTGTTATTAATGAAATAGGATTGCTCAGTGTTGTCAATTTACTGCAGTTAGTGTAGCCAATTCCAATTCATGCTACTATTATGGCTACCATGACTGAGAGGCAGAATGTTTTGTTGGCAGTATTGATAAAACTTGGGACACCTGTGGTTCAGAAATGGTGTGAAAAGTAGTAGATTTAGAGAGCTTATGTAGTCTCCTTTGTGGTTGAATTGTCAGGTCACCAACTGACAAATCCTAGAGCTCAGAGTTTCCTGAGCTAGTGATTCATAGGCATCTGGGAGTTGGTGAGGAAGAAGATAGGCTATTCAAAGTGGGGAAAAAAAGAAAACAAGAAAACAGTGGGGTTTGTGGGATCAATGGAAGCATGGAAGTGAGCATATGAATAAGACTGTCCAATCACTCTGAGAATGAATATGCTAAATTTGTAGCTATATCTGATGGCTGAGGCGGAGCTCACAGATCTAGGAGCTGGTGCATACAAGGGCTCACAAGACTGTGTGTGTATACAACAAGCCTTTTTTTTTTTTTTTTTTTGTTCACATTGAGAGCTTGAGCTGAGTGGCACCTGTGATAAATGACACTAGGATAACATTGAAGAGTCTCTACAAAGCAAGAGGTGTCTCTTATCAGCAATCTAGGTCCTTCATCCCAATTAATTTTTAATACATCACCAAAAAAAAAAAAAATTACAGGTACAGTACTCAGCTTCGGTATTTCTTATTTCCTATTGTATTTTCTATAAACCAACATCAACATTGTTGACGGTTTTCTACCTTCTTAGTAAACAATTCTGATGCTAGGCTAAAAGTTAATCTTTCTCAGGAAACTGTCCATTCTATGTATTGTATATAACAGTTTTTGTGACAGACTATTTAAATTTGCTGATCATAACACTCACTTGACACAAGGTCCTGAGTGTTTAAGACTCATTTGCGAAGCAGGCAACCCTCTGATGAGGTCTTGAATAGCAATTGTTCTAAGGTACCACCTTAGTACCTTAGTAGCAGATTTACGTGATCATCTCCAGGAGGTTTGCACCTCCAGGGCCAAGTAGGAGAATTGCCCAATTTCTGTCTGAAATTTTTGGGCATTTAGCCATAAGGTCACTTAGCACAATTTCTTACTGGAGAGGAATCTGGAGCAGAGCCTTTGCCTCAGGTTTGAGGAATGTATTAAATTGGTGACAAGGGACCCAGCAGTCTCAGGCAATGGACTGGTTTCAGGATGGCCTGCCAATGGTTTATAAGATGTTGCTAATTATTATCAATTGCAGTGATTTCTCCAAAGGAAGTGCATTGCAATTGCAAACTCATAATTGCAATTTCACATAGACCACAAAGGAGTCATCTGAATAAACAGCCTTCGATTCACCACATCCAATGCTGAATTTGGCCTGCTGACTAGATCCATACTCTGTTGTCACGCCCCTAGCTATCTGCTTAGGTCCCAAGCTTTTCACAGAATCAAAGAACAGAGGGGAACAAGATACAAAGGGCCAGCTTGTGCTATGAAGCAAAGAAAGAAGGGCTGATTTCTAGTGTACAAAGAGAATTGGGGCCATTATACTGAAACACTGTTTGGGGTTGCTGTTATTTATACTGGAGGTCACACTTGGGCCTGAAGCAGACAGCAATACAGAGCAGATGGGGGCAGCTGAAGGCAAAAGCAAGCTTTTATGGAAATGACCTGATCTTTTGTGTCTGATAGTGGTTATGGAGAGCCTCTGCCATGGCACAGTGGCAGGCACTGATTTGGAAAGGTAAAAGGTGTGGCACCATCACTTAGCTTACACCATCTAAAAGACATCCCTGGACTGCATACCTTTCCCAGATCTCTGGAAAATTCTTTTAAGCTTTGCCCCATGCATGGGCTGCAGAACAGCAGGGCATGGTACAGAACTGGAACACATATAAAACACTATAGTTAAGGAATCAAAGGTAATTTATTTGTAAATACCAGCAAGGCAACCAGAAAATTTTTCACTCTGAGGCAATTTCAATTCGCAAAGTATAACACAACTCTTTGAACGTCATTTTCTCTCCGTGATGGCCTCTTAAGACCATTAGTGTTTGAAATAGCCTAAGCACTATGATGCCTGGGCTTCAGAGAACTGCTCTGTCACTTTTCTCACAAGTGTCCAGTCTGGTTTTCGTTTTCTGGATCCTTTTCTTTTTGAGTGACTGCTGTGAGGGATGATCGGATGTCTTCACAGGTTTTCCAGCTATTTTACATAACAACATGTCTGGTTTAAGATTTTCATGCTCCTTTAAGAGTTCAGGAACAATTTTCCTTTCCTTTGGAAGTTAGTATTTTTCTTAATACATCATTCTTACACATTAGCCACTTCTGGAGCTGTGTCTGCTTTAACTAAAATTAGTGAAATGCTGATGGCAACGTATCAGGTCAATTTATAGACAACAAAAAAGTAAGAGGTCAAGACAGGAGACAAGTCTCCTGCTGTGACGCTGTAAATGTGTAGGGTTACAAGACCATGGCTTCAGAGGGGGAAAAATATTAACTGGAAGATATTAGGGGAAAAGTAACCACTTTTCAAACAGGACACAGATTTTCTCTATTTAGTGGGATAAGGCAGTTTATTGTATAGTGTACTGTATTTGTCTCAATGGCATCACAGATATTTGGCAGTCCAAGGCATCCCTTTTCTCTAAGTCCTGAGCTTCCAATGCTGCTCATCTCTGTTACCTGTTACCATGTCTTATTGTCGTGGTAGGCTTAAACAGGCCAAAATAGGCTTATACATGTCCTGGCTTACCCAGATATGTTTTTCTGCTCTTCCTCCTTCTGCTATGGGGAGAAGCAACCACGGGAAAGAGGACAAAGAACCTGGAGCCACTGAGTCTAAGCACTCTGGCTTGACTTGTTTTGCCCCTGTGGTAAACAAGGTACACATGCTTAGCTTGTGCCTGCCTTGTGCAAGGCCTATGTTCTGCCCTAAAAAGGGTAAAGCAAGTCTGTGGCTTCACCTAATATGGTCAAGCTTGGCTAACTGCCATTGTGATGGGCTATTCTGTGTCCAAAGGTCCATTAGTCTCAGGCTGTATTGATAAAAAGAGATGAGCAGGTAACACAACGTGTTCTGCTGTTATATTCATGTCTGCTGCTGCCTGCTACTGTTGCTCTCTGCTTCTGGCAGTGTACTGCCTCAGTGAATCCTGAACTGCCTGGAAACTTCACTGCCTTGAGTTTACCAAGAATAGGCATAAATGCCTCCACGCAATCGGCCTGCAGAACCAGCATGACATTGTACTGAGACTGCACATCGCAAGACATCCTGCCTGCACCTGAAAGTCTCCTGCCAAGACAGGAAGTTCTGGAGGTACACAGATTGTCCAGAGAAATCAGAATAAGGTCAGAGATTGTCTGCTTCCTTTCCCTGGTGAAGCCTGGGAAGAATCAGAAGTCTCAGCGGCTGACAAGACAGTTAACAGAATTCCCTGAAAGTGTTTGGGTACTGTCTGAAGCTGTAGCTAGCCCTGCAGAGTCGGGAGACTAATATTTTGTAGGTAAACACTTAAAGCCTCTTGTAATTCACCATTGCCTTCTGCCATAAGCAGAAAGGAGCTCCTTGCGTCCATCTAGTACGCAAGCAGAACAATTAACTGCAAGCGGTGTATTGACTGCAAGAACCTTCTCTTCCAGTTCAATTAATGTTATATTATTGCTAGTTATTTGTTCTAGATCCTATGTTATTATTTGCATGTTTCCACAACCATCGCAGAAGAACCAATTATTATTAAAATTAGTGGTCGGGGGGGCGAGACTCCTGAATATCAATATTAATAAATTATATTAATTTGGGGAAATATCATCTCACATTAATTAATATTCCTTCATTACACTTATGAAATCTATTTCTACAGTTTAGTATCAAAGATGTCACAATTTTTTTTATTCCCTAATGCACATAACAGACATATACAAGAACTGTAATTATTCAGCTTTTACCCAGCTAGCTTTTAGCTAATGTATTTTTATTTAAAAAATCATAATTTATTTAAAATTTCATCAACTACTGGCTCATTTTAAGAGAGCAAGTAACACTACAGAATGCCAGTTATCTCCATTTTTGAGGAGTCAGATTTGCTTACACTGAGTATTGTAGTCTGTAAGGCCTCCCACTACATTTAACCCTTGAGTCTTCAAGAACCATTCTTCCCAGAATGTCTCTAAAGTGTGGGTTCTTAATGAATAATTGGTGTACTCTACTGAAGTACACAATAAAATTTGACACAAATTTGTTCTTCGAATACATGAGACTGCGCAGAGATTAAAAAAAAAAAATAGCCATGATTCATATAAAGACTGCTGCATAGTGAATATTTCCTGCCACCTAACCCAAGTTTACCCTACAGTTTTCTTGGGAAAGAGCCCCTTGATGTTGCCTTCAGATAAATGACTCTTATGGCAGTAGCACATAAGGGAACATTGGATAGAGACTGCAACAGCTGATTGAGAGTTGTGTCCCATGTTGAGTTTCCAGTATGAACAGCATTGCTTAACATTGGCAAGAAAACACAACAGCCCATGTGTTCTTCACAAAGCAATGTATAGGGATGAATTTATTTCCTGCAGCTTCTTAAAAGTTTGGGGGTTTTTTTTGTTTGTTTATTTTTTTTATTACCTTTCTAATTCTGTGTAATTGAAAGAACAGATAATCAAATGCTAACTTTAGCGTAAATTTGGCAAGGGAACTAGAGCTTCTCCCTAGCAGAATGAAAATGAATGCTTCAAGCGTGGCTTAAAGCTGCTGTCTTTCATAGGCAGCCATTCACAGGATGAGGACACTGCTACAGCATTCATTGTGAGCTAGATCAAGTGGAACTCACATTGCAGGGATTGCCATTTTATGCAAGCTTATAAAAGTTCACAATGGCAGGCTCACATAGCTCATCTCTACATGCAATTGCAACATAAAGCAGCCTTCTTATCATACTGGGATGATAAAATATACAATAAAAAAACCAAAACCAATTGTTTGGATTTGTTTCTGACTGTTAATGTCTGTGTAAGTACATATGCAAAATAGGCCGTGCCCTTGAAGACGTCAATTTCAGCCAGTGTGCCTCTTCACCAGTAAACTTGATGTAAATAGACTTATGCAGAAGCAGCATTTGTTATTACAGGTATGAGGTACTCCAGCTTTCAAGTCATTTACACTAAGATTTTGCTCTCCAGTTTCTTATCTCTGGTTCTGGAAGAGTGGCAGTCTCCCAAGCATCCTTTAAGAAGTACTTACGAAGGTAGTTCCAAATAATTTCCTCTAAGATCTTAAGAGGAATTTCACCCCTATACACACACCCATGACAGGAGCAGATGTTGATATCTTGGTATTTCCAAGGTGCCATTGAAGCCCTCACTGTTTTGTCACTCTCTGAACAGTGCTTGATCAGAGCTGCAAGATTTCTTCTTACCACAGGGGTGTGCGTGTGTAAAATATCTGCTCTATTATCTGCATATACCTGCATCTCTAAAACCAGTCCCCTGAGCCATCAATCAAAGCGGTCCATGTAGATGTCTTCATTTTAATGAAGTTTTAAGAAACTAAGGAAAACAAATCTGTAGCATTTTGTATTAGATACATGTGTTGAGAGAAACAAAGGCTCCTCTTCTCCTGATAGGTGGGGTCAAGCCAAATACTTAAAACAGTTGTGGAAATAACCTTTGCATTTGTGTAAGGAGTGCCTATATTGCGGATGTCAGTAGATGTGAAAATATTTAGTCTAATTCTGAAAAAAGCAATTTTGAAAACTTTTTGTATGGTATGATCTTTTGTATTTATTAAACAATAGTATTCTTTTAAAATGGTAAATGCACCAGAACTGATTAGTAGCCATGGACTTGTAGCAGAAAAAGAAACATGTTGAAAGAAGAAAGATGTAAAAGAAACACGTTTTTGCTGCATCTCAGACAGTATTCTTTCTGTATGCACTAGACTTTCTAAAGAGTCAGTCTGGATAGTCTGGAGCTTTAATTCCAGTAACACACCTCACACAGCTGTTTTGCTAATGCATATGCAATTAAAGAACGAGTCTTTTAAAATTAACTGTGGCCCCTGGGTTTAGTTCTAACAAGAATTTTCCATTTGTGGGTGTTGTGTGGCTTCTGTGCAATGAAATGGGCTTTTCTATATGAAAACAGTGGATCCACTGTATAGCTGAGGTAGGAGAAGCTGCCAGGGATCACAATTAGGGTTAGTCTGCACTAGAAAAATTTACCCATAAAAGCTAGTGACATGGGCTACAAGTGCTTGATTTTCGCACACACACACACACCCTCCATGGGAATATTTAAACTGATTCATCTGCAGTTGTATTAGGACCTCTGTAACTGCAACAGTCCGTATCTTTCATTTTTGGTTACCATATTTAAATAAACAATTATTATTATACAATTATTGTTACACAATAATAGTGTATATTAACCTAACTACACATGTTTTCGCTTGGTTTCCCAATGGAAAAAAAAATGGTGCAGGCATCCTTATAATAATTCATGAAATTGTTAGCTAATTTTAATCACACCCTAAAAGTAGCAGAGATCTCAGTCACAATTACTTCTCCACATATTTCATAAAGACAGATAAGCCATGTAGAGGAAGGACTTCCTGTTATTGCCTGCACAGAGGGAGAACCTGCAGTTCAGCCTTTATTTGTACGCAACTTACACAGAAGAGGAACATTACAAACTCTTTTAAATGCAGGAAATGTGTCTTTTATAATCCACGCATTATTAGATATTAGAGAATCTAGCCATAGGACATGCAACAAGAGCAAATTGGCCTTCTCAAATCCAGCTGCTCATGGCAGTGTATCATAGAGCGTCCCTCTATCAGTCTAGCAGCATCAGTACTATGGATGCCGCCTCTTTCTCCAGGCTGGCATAGCTAGAACTGCAGAATGTTCCATAACAGAGAAGCTTTTGCACACAATTAAGTTTGTGAAATCAGATTCAGAATCAGTCTCTTAAAAGTGCATCTAGTAAGCAGGGTTGGGGTCCAGCAGTTAGAACCATCAAGTAGTTGATTTCACCTCAGCTGTGACAGATACTTAGTTCCCCACTGACTGGAATGTTTGCACACAGGAGTCTGGGCTTCTGTTTTGGGGTGGTTTTTGCTATGTTTTTTCTGTTGCTGTGGTTTTGTGATTTTTAATTTTTTTTTTTCCCTCCTTACATCAATTTCACACAGCGAGAAATGCCCTTTGGATAGCTGGGAGGAGTCATTGCTTCATGTAAGTTCCAAACAACTCTCAAGTCTTGCCCCATGCAATATATTTGTATTCTCACAAGCAACAGGGAAAGAACTTGATTGAGATTGCAAACTCAAGCACTCAGAACAAGTAAGTGCCAAAACTGAGACTTGAAGAAACTTGATTTAGCTGCTCTTGACCATATGGCTGTGGTGTTTGGGTTTGTTTTGCTTTGTTTTAATTAGCTGTGCAAATTACTCTCTTCAGTGCTCTAGAGGGTAGAGCTTAAGAGAATCTGACTTCTTTCTATCTTCCTTGTTCTTAGGACCTAAAAAAATAGTGAGGACCTTTCCAACCTTGTTTTTAACACACAAGGGCTCGGTTTTTACCATGGTATCTAACAGCTTCATATCATTAATACAACTTCCTTTTAACTCCCAATTTAAATAAGAGGAGTTTATTATTGACATTCTCCTGGTTGGACTTTTGAGAAATAGATGTACTGCATCAAAAATAGGATTTATGTCTCAACTGGAGAGTTTTCTCAGGTGTAAAGCATCCATAAATCCTATTACATTCAGCTGCAGCCTAACACTAATAAAAGCAATAACCCAAATGGCTTACCAGAAAATGGGGGATATACAAATAAGTGGATGTAGAGAGCTTGATCTCAAGGCCAGGTAAGTTAAATACTTTTAGGCACTACCACACTCAGCATCAGGTGCTTGATTTTTAGACGTTTGCCTACCAGGGAAACACCTAGATACTGAGATGTCTTGGAATAATATCCTAAAAATCTGTACATGTAGTACACAGAGGTGCCTAAAGTACCTAGAGGATGCTTAGAACACAGGTGTGTTAAAAACCCAGCCACTCTCCAGAATTAAGTACCTTATTCAGGAATTTTAAGTCTTCTCCCTCTGCTTGGAAGTGTCTCCTTTTTAAAATGCAGACACAAGGTCATTCCTTTAAAGCACATCTGGAGAAATAACCGTTTACTAATCTCTCTCTGTGTAATAGCTCAGCACTTAGAATCACTGCCCTGAAGCACCGAAGTGCAACCAAGTGGGAAAAAGGTTGCCAAACTGTGACCTCCTAAACAGAACTCTGTCAGGGTCCTGATGACACTGCTAGGTCTCAATGTCTCTGATCAACCTGGGACCTCCACTCCCACATTCTGTCCATAAGCCAGGTCTCTTGTCCTTCACAGATAGGGTATTTTAGGCAGGACACTTCTTTCTCACTCCCTTCTTAACATCCTTCAGTGACCAGTAATTCTTGCTTATATCCTCTTTCTGCCCATGTTTAATGCATAGTACAATGCCATAGTTCAATGTTTTCTTCAAGTACTTTTCAAAAATAGAAGTTGCATAGGATGTGAAACGGTGATGCTGTGTGCCTGTTAGGGACTAGGATTGTAGCAGGGCTCCATTTCAGCCAGTTTATCCTAGCCTCCCCATCAGACCTCAGCCTCAAAAGCCCTTCAGCCCTCGTGCAAATGCACACCCTGCAGACCTGGCAGTGCTGTTCCAGTGATGTCATGGCAGCCATTATAATTTTCCAATGCTTCGGGTGTTTAATAGACTTCAGTTCTTGCTATTGTCTACTCAGGAATGATGCTCTTCAGTTCACAGTCAGAGAAAACGTTTGCGTTTTCAGATAGTGCATATTCTGTGTCAGGGTACTCGGTGCATGGATGAATGCCATCTACACTTTATGTTTCTCCACAGCACTCAGGGCATGGAGCTGGTATTCAGTTCCCTAATTTCTACTTGAACAAGCAGACAGTCATGGGTGCCCTTCACCCCACGACAATTTGCAGCCTGCTGTCCAGGAGGACCTCCGTGTGGGCACCGCCCAACTTGTTTCCTCTATCCTTACCCTTCGTTTGCCCCGGCAAGGGTCGACAGCTATCAGCCCAGGCACCTGGCTCTGCTCCTGTCTCTGTAGGGCATCGCCCTGAGGAACAGGCAAAGCCAGTATGGGGAGGGGTCGCCCCTGCCCACCGCCTCGGGAGGAAGTGACATAGCGGCGGCGGGGAGGGCAGGCGAGGGGCACACCGTGCTTCCCAGAGCCGCCCGGCGGGTGGAGCCTGGCGGCCCCGCCCGAGCCCGCCGCCTCCCGGCGCGTGCAAACTAGTGGCAGTTGGTGCGGCTCGGCTGCCGCCCGGCTGCACGCCCGCTCCCGGCGCCTCAGCGCGGCGCGCATGCCAAGGCCCGGCGGCGCCAGGTACGTGCTTTTTCCCTGGCGACCAGCGAGCTCCTCAGGTGTGGGGCCATCCTTTTCCAGCCGGCGGGGCGCTCCATCTGGAAAAAAGCCACCCAAAACCAGACCCAGCCCTCTCCCCGAGACAACCGCCCTCCGGCACGCTGTACCGGCTATGAGAGGGAGGGGTCGGCTGCCGCTGGCGGGGCGTGCGGGCGCGGAGGGGCGGGAGGCGGACAAAAGTTCCCCGATTTATTCGCTGCCGGGCTGCGTCTCGCCCGCCGGCGCTCGGCCCCCTCGCGCTGTTTCTCCCGTGGCCGCCGAGAATGTTCCTGCCGCTCGTGGGTCCCCTTTGTGTGGCGAGCGCGGCCCAAGCCTAGGTTTCCGTGGAAACGGCGGAGCTCTGGTGGCCTTGCCCCGCTGAGTCCCCCTCCGCCGGAGGGCGCGGAGCGCTGCTGGGCCGAGCGGTCGCAGCGGCCCCTTCCACCTTCCTTTCGGTCTTCACCTTTCGCAGCAGCGGGTCTGGTGGTGTTAGGGGGTGGGTAGGGCGGTTGCTGCGGAAACGGGCGCGTACGATCGCCTGTTTGCTGCCTCCGCCCCAAAGGCACTTGTCCGTGGCGAGAGGGCGTAGCGTGTCCCCGTCGCCTGAGGATTCGGAGAGGATGTGCGAGGTCAGAGTCACAGACCGTCGTAGCTGTTTTTCCTGCGGTACGTAGAAGTCCGTGAGCAGTGCTTAGGCGGCGGAAAGGGGGATGAGTTCACCTGTTTAAGGAGCTCTGCCTTCTGTCCGTGTCTCTTAATAAAGATATTTAAGCCAAATTAAACAATGGCCGCAAACTCACTTCAAGTGAGCCAACTGATACCAGGTGGTGCATGCAAAACTCCAAGGGGGATATTTTGTAATAAGTATTCTTTTGTACCATTTATTTCAACAAGTGAGTACTCATATGCCTTGAAAAGACAACCAAGAGTTGAATCTGTTTGAACGGTGTAATTTAGTCTTTGTTATCCGTTTTTAAGAGTTATGTTTTAAGATGTGCAAACACCTAGAATGGTATACCTTATGCAAATGCTTGTGTGGGAGAGTATAACCTTGCTGCTCCATGAAAACTGAAAGTACTTTACAAGTTGTGGAAAGATGAAAGAAGCTCTAGGAGAAAAAAAAAAATCCCCCAAGTGGTCCTTTAAAGATAGTGATGTGTCCAGCCCAGAAAGTTGTGTCAAGTGATTGTAGCCTCAGCTTGTACTGGTGATCACTTCACATTTAAGAATGACTTGCAAAGGAATTAAAAGCTAATGAACTAGAGAAACTACTGTGGAACAAGTGAAGCTGAAATTTGCAGCCTTCTTTTTTCCCTAGCTTGCAATGTGAGTGATAAGATTGCCAAAAACATACAGAGGTCTGTTTATAGTATGTCAGGAGTACTTCTGTATAAAGACTGACTATATGGATCACTAAAATAGTTGATGTACTGTAAATGTTTGCTGTCATTTACTGACCAGAAGCTTTCTCTAGCTGTTTGTATATGTTCTAATACTGTGGGTTTGTTTTTTTTTTCAAATGCTATGGATTAAATGAGTCAAATTAGGAATTTGTGTAAATATTATGCACAACTTTGCTCATTCCTATTAATATTTTGCATAATAATGCCTGAATAAGGTGTACCTGTAAATGAACCTAATGGCATTCTATGGAAGACAGTGGGCCAGGATGCATGTGGAAGAATTTAGCAGAAGGCCTGCAGTAAACGGAGTATTGTAAGCTGCTGATGGATAAATGTTACTATTAAGGAAAGCTTGGTTGTATTGTTGGCAAGCAGGTAAATAGCACATTTTAGTAAGTGCTTCACAAGAAGCTGTAAGTATTATAATTTAGGAGGGGAGAAACTGCACAAGAGAGGTCAGTGCTTGGTCAGAGTCACAGAACAGAGAAAGCTGTGCCCAGAGCATAGTAATTAACTGTGTTTCTTTAAACCCAGTAGGTGTAACTTTGGTGAGGAGGTTGTTTTTTGGGTTTTTTTTCCACTAAGCCGTCTTCTGTTCAGCCAAAATCCAGATGCGCTGCAGCAGTGCTTGATTTTTCTCTTGAGTGAGCTGCACTTTCCTGGGGCAACAGTTGTACATCACCTGCAGTTTAAGGTACTTACTGTACCATAACAGAGAACAGCCCTGTAAGAGAAGGCTTCTCTTGTAGGTGATGGATGAGAATCCCATGACTGCCCTGCTGAAAAGAGGAAGTTTATTTTCTCTATTGTATACGCTGATTTTATTGCTGGAAGGTGAAAATTGGGAATGGCACCTTTTGAACTTGCTTCAACTCAGAAAGACACTGTCACTGCTTTGCTAAGGTTAGCAAGAGATTATTTTTGTGTCCCAAATGTACACTTGTGGCCTTTAGAATTTGTACTAATAATCTGGCCTTAAATTATTAAAAGTCAGATGGCCACAGCATGATGTAGAGCACTTCTCTAACTACTATCACTACTACTTCTGTTGGTACATCCCAGTAAGAGAGCCCATGAACAAGAGGGTAACACCACATTGTAGTGCACTGTGCATGTGCTTTAGTTAGTGAAATCTTTTGCAGTCGTGGACCTCCTTCATGAGGGAAAACGTTATATGAGTCAAGGCAACTGTCTCCTTAGGTGTGTTTGACTTAGCTGTACTGAATGTGGTGGGCTTTTTTGGAAGGAAACTAGAAGTGTGATTGAGTGCAGTACCCTGGGTGCTTTGTTGTGTTTTGGCACTGCTACATGATAGCCGAGTGTGTGTTTTTTCCTAAGTGCATTGTCTGCTCAGTAACTTTCCCAGTGCTTCAGTTTCAGGCTTTTGGGAGAGCTTGCTCACCAGTCTGTTGTTTGGTGTTTTGAAGCTCATTCACATTTCACTGTGTGGTGAGTACCCTTATCATCTCTGACTAATGCTCCCGTGCTGCTCAAACTGCTGACTCACTTCATTTTTGTGCTTTTCCCCATATCTCCTCTCCTGCCTTGGACTACAGATGTGATAGGGTCAAGGTAGAGTGAGGGAAAGAGGAAATGGAAATGAGTAACTGTATGTTGTGGCAAGGATGAAGATGTGTAAAGACCCTTCTTTGATACTGTGAATAAAAAAGATGATGGCTGTAATGGATTTCCTAAAAAAGTACATAAACCATGTGTTAGGAACTGGGCAAAGCAGTCTTAATAACTAGTGAGTCCACAGCTGGGACACGTTTGGTTATGGTGTGGTCTTCATTTTGAACTTAAAGCCTTTTTATTTCTATGCCTCTGTTTTCACCTTCAGCCTTTCTGTCTGTCTTGTTATATTCTGCCACAGTGAGCTTAACACTAAAGTAATTTTCTGCTGCTTGCAGAAGGGCTGTCCTCACTTGAGGTTTCTGCTGTAGCATAAATGACAGGAACAGGGAAAGACAATTAACCAGTTCTAGGTTGGAAAGAAGTCAGATAAAGATAAAGATCATTAGGGAGAGTTTACTTGCCAGGCTAGGAGCTTCAGGCAGAGACGAGCACACTGATTATGCCTGAAATTAATGCCTGAAAATTTCCTGACATATACCAGATTTCTTTTTAATCTGGCCAACAAAGCTAAATTTCAATCACATTTTTTTTTCCAGCAAGATTCAGATGAATAAAAAGGTTTGCCTGTGTAGACTCAGCAGATTCTGTGATTTTTGTTTTTTTACCTATTAGTAATATGTGGAACACCTGACTGAAAACCTGCTGTTAAAGACAGAGAGAAAACTTATTTTGGAGACTTCTGTGTGTAGAAATAGAACACGATTTTTAATCCATTTCAAGTAACAACTACTGTGTGAAAGTTCAAAATGCCTCATGCTTCTCCCTGTCTCCATGTTATCTCTATCTTCATGTGTCGTAGTTTGCCTCTTCTCACCATGTTTTTCAGCACTTTGGAAAATACCACTAGTACAGATGCTGCTTTGCACTTCTGGAAGGCCTGGAAGCATTCTGTCTGCAGCAGCCTACATGTACACTTGAAGAAGGAAAACCTCATAAATTACCCAGGTCACGGATGGTTTGTCAGGGGTTAACTTTATGTTTCTGAGGATATGTTTATACAGTGCTGAAACTTGCACAAACATTTTTTTTTTCCTTTTAGTATTAGTGAAAATACCATAAAACAATACAATAACATCAGTGTTGTCAAATGTGCAGATGATAGGCAGGAGCAATACCACTATCTTCCCATAACCAACAAATGTAAAACAAGCATCTGCATCTAAAGGATCAAAGTAATTGAAAGAAACTGTATGTTCCATTTGCACAATAGTAGTAGCGGGGCAGTAGGGCTATGATTAGGCAGGAAGAGAACTAGGAAAGTACAATTCCCAAGTTCATTGAATCCTCAGTGTCTGGTTTTTACATGCCTATTGCCGTACCTCTGACAGTGTGCATAAACACTGCTTTTCACCTAAGATGGAGACAGAGAAGAGCTTAATTCCACATTTAAGCCTCGTAAAACTCTCAAGTTTGTTTGAATTTAATGCAACAAATACTCAAAATTAGTCTTTTAAAAGGATTTAGGCACATGAAGTTGTGCAGAGATGTTGCAGAAAATGCAAGTAGATGTTGGTGTGCCTGATGTACATCAGACCTGATGTGTGTGAAATTTTTTTAAATGTTACTGGATTCTTACCAGCATGCTTAGGAAGTGTAACACCTGCACACTTGCCATCCAGTAAAGTAAGTGCTGTTGGATCAAGGATTTTCTCTGAATGATTTTGCTGGAAATTTGAGGTGGTTTTGTCTAGACGTGCTTTTAGGTGCTGAGAATACAAGTTCAGTGATTGGTTATATCACATTTGTCTGGGTTTGAGGCAAGGACTACTGAAGCTTGTTGAGAGATTTCTTTTGGCTTCAAGTCCAAAATGAAACCTCCGTTTTTTATTGGGCTTGATAAATCCAGTGTCTGTGATAAAGGCTTTTATTCTTTGAAGTTCTCAAATTAAATTAGGTTATTAGGGGACTGATGAGCAGGGAGAATTAGGAGGCTGAAAGTTTTCTGAGTTCGTGGTGTACCAGAACAGTTCTGAGGGCTTGTTTTAGAGGCAGAGGGGAGTGAAAAGTGATGTGCAATGGGACCACTGAAATTTAGGTAAAGCAGTCACCACGTTTATTTAGATTTTCACCTTGCATCTGAATTCCTGATTGTTCCGTGTGTGGGTGCAGCTAAGCCTTTCACAGAAGCCCGCATCTTAATTTCTGGAGCCATGCCAACCACATATTAGACGTAAGACACATTTTTCTAAGTGTTGGGCGTTACCTCTTTAAGGCAGCAGTTCATTTTCTTTGAATAATAAATATGGAAGCTTCCTTGCCATATTTATTCTTCAGTTAATTATTTTCTACAGAAACAAGCATTAGAAAATACTTAATAAAGGACAACAATATTTATTCATTACAATCCTGTGTATCCCTGTGTTGGTGTAGCTACCTCTTGGGTACGCATTGTCATTTCCAGTTCTAGGAGTTTGTTTTATTTTGTTTTGCTTTTTTCTTATAAAGGAGAAGTTCATCTACTCTTCAACATCATGTGGTAGAATACAGACCAATTAACACTTGGTGGTTAAAAATATAAACTTGCAAATCTTTTTCTGTGTAATGTCTCCTCAGTATTCAAGGAGCATACTGATGAATGTTATTTCATATTAATTAAGAATATGCAAGTGGCTTAGGTGGAGGCAGTCTGCTCTCATAGAAGATGAAAAAGCATAACATCTCACTTGGAGTTGCAATCAGGATGGCATTTTTTAAATTTCCAGCACTGTTAGCAACATCTTTTGATTTGTACTAGAAGTGTTTAGATCCCCTCACAGATGTAAGTCAGCTCTGTTCCCTCATATCCCTGTAATTTGGAAGTACAGAGGATGTGATCTGTCCCATGTACCTGCTGCAGTTGTGGCAGTATTGTCATGGGGGCTCAGATCTACCAAGTGGGAAAATGAGGTTTTCATCAGCAGGCCTTGCAGCTACTCGGAGAGAGATGCTGTTTAAAAACATTTATACTGAGTTTTGGGGAACAGTAGAAAATTTTTGCCAGTGCACAATTTGGTAGTGGAGGCCCACTTGTAAAGCAGTGGTACTGCTACCATGGTGTTTTCTCAACTCAGTGATTAATGCTCTATCTCTGCCACTTTCTGGATCTTTTTTTCGCTGCCACAAATTATATATGATTCATTAGTTGCGTACTCTGGCTTTCTTAAAACAAAGCCACAGTTAGGAATTAGACTTCTAGAAAAGGGCTGTCCAAAATTACTAAAGGGTAAATCACAATTCTAGAAAATACAAAAAGGTCCTTTTATGGAAGTGTACTGAAGAAAGAAGATCATTCTTTTCCAAGTACTGACAATTTTTATCTTCTGACCATTGTCCTTGAGACATCTAGCAATACCTTTAATTCCTTCCTCTGTAGGAATAATGAAAGATGTTTGTATGCATGTGCACCCAATACCGTTGGTTTGATACTGAAGTTGTAACTTCAGCTGTATAGTACAGAGTCAACCAAGTTGCTGAATACTTGGCTTTCATTTCTTGAGGAATGGAGAAAAGAAGGAAAAGTAGAATCTGTTAGATCAGCACATACATCCAAGTTTGAACCATCTCCTGCATTTATACCTGTTATACCATCTCCTGCCATTGACTGTCTTTGTAGGATGTGCCTCCACTCTGTATGTGGCCTGTGAGAAGCTATCGTAAGGGAAACTTGAGCATGGTCAAGAAGGCAAATAAAGGAAGATGAAAAGTGCCATTTTGTGTTGAAAGCTGGAGCCCAAGGAACTGGCAGGCTGTGGTTCTGGAGTTGACTCTGCCACAAGCTTGCTGTGTGACTGTCACAAAGCTCTCTAAGAGTGTTGTTCTGAGTTTCCAGTGTGTAAGACGGGACAGCAAGACAGATCTTGCCAGACTTACTTCAGTAGCATGTTCTGAATAAACTGCAGTTTTTCATGAGAGGGTATGGGTAAATCCAGTAAAGGATTGACAAAAATCCACACTGTTTTCTAATCCTATCTATGAAGAATTTCATCTTGTATATAGAAATTGCTGATGCTAATAAGCCTACTGATTGGATGTGAAACTTCTCTCTCTGGATATAACTGCATAGGTGTGTTAGTGGTGTGGAAAGCTTCCTGTTGCAAGACTGAAGTTAGGACATACTACTTTTGTGGTCTTTGTAACTAACTCATTATGGATAAGAATAGCAGGATTAAATATTTAAAGCTTTGAACTAAACATGTAATCCATGCTTCCTTATTGCCTTAGGAGTAAAGCTGGTTTGGATATGGGGAATGTATTTTGTCCATTGAGAGTATAGGCAGTTCCTGTACCTTGTGCTGACCCCTTGTGTTGCTACGAATGTACTTTACAGTTCTTTAAAACAGGAGTAATTAGTGTTTAGCAGGCATAAATCATGAGTCTTCATAGATGAGACCTCCTTTCCTAAGCAAAACCAGCCCTGGTTCCTTCGCCTACTTGCTTCCTTCCTCCTCACACTTAGGACTTTTCTAAAAGAAATATTTTTATAATAACCACTGGAGAACTCAATAGCTACTCCTCTCTTGAAACTGTGCCAGAAATGCCCACGCAGTGCAGAGGTGATCAACTTCTGCTGTGTGCATTCAATACTGAGTAAATATCACGATGCAGGTGACAACATCCTGGTGTACTGCACCAGCTGCCTCTTTTTTTTTTTTTAAATTCATTTCCTGTGCATGGGGAAGATGTGCATCTCACCATCAAGAGATTTCTCACAGAATGTGCATTGACCAATGGCTTAACTACATGAATTCTGATCTCTACACTTCAAATGTACAGTTGCCTCAAATGATCCATGACTGTTCTGTACACAATTTCATGTAAAATACTTGTATACATGCCGACGTGTATTTGTATTTGAGAAGATTTAGTTTGTTGCAGACATTCAGATTCTGTTATTTGATAAGCTACATGTACTTCTGCAGCAAGCCAGATAATCCACTCAAGGTACTTTGTAGAAATAAATTTTAAGGAGTTTGTGTTTTCTAGAGGAGGGTGCCAGATGGCAGTAATGTGTGGGCCAGATTACCTTTGACTAACCACTTAATGTTGCCTATGAGAGCAAATACTAAACTGGCTGCAAGCATGATATAGTTGCTTGTCCTAGACTCTCTGCTGTTGTTCACCTCCATTATTTTTGAGGAACTATCCAGGTTGCTTATATTTGTGTGATGGCATATGTGCTTGACTTATGAGTATGTTCTCTTGTAAATTTTTGTTTGCCATTTAGTCCTGTTTGCTGTTTAGTCCTGCTCTGTTGCTCAGTCCCTGCATTTGACTTGTACTTCTTATGTTGCCCTTGCTGGCAGCACAACAAACTTGCTAGATTGATTAACGGACTTAGTCCCTCTGTTTTCTTTTACTTTTTCTATATGGTCCCCAGAACTGAACTCTGAATTCTTGATAGTCTCCTCCAGGTCTTAAATATCTTAATTCAACTCTTTATTTTTAATCATAGATAAATGCGCATATATATATACATACATATATATATATATATATATACAGACACATTCAGAAACTTGAGTGGGAAATGGATGAAGAGCAACACTTGGCATGCTAGAAAGAAGTAACTTGCTTTCCACTACTACTACTTTTCTGAACTTTGTTTTGCACCTGAGAATAACTGCTGTACTTTCATCCTGACATTTTTTGATAATGTATCTAGGAACTTGGAACAGAAATGTCTCACTTAGCATCAAGCCCAGCCATTGCTGTAAGACTGTACCTCCAAGGACTTCTGTATTGCTTTGTGTTTAAGCCTTATTCCCTGTGGCTTCCTTGTTCAGCTCCCTCCTCCCTGAATATTTTACATTTCTGGAAGAGGGAGCAAGACTGAGCAGCGGCTCTCCAACTTTCCTATTCCTTCTCAGACTATGCATGCCTCTTCCAGGCTGCTGTCATCCCCTTTGCTTCACTCTATAAACACTTTCCTTTCTACTTGGTAAAGGGACAAACATTGAGGCTGTCAGGGCTAAGAGCGGTTATGTTGTGCATTTTACCAGCAGAGAGTATGCATACGCAGAGAACTTGTGTCCTGGAAGGCATGCAGAGTTCGCATTACAGGAATCAGGAAGAAAATATGAAAGGGGAAGAAGAAAACATTATGATATAGTAACCATTTCAAAAACTTCTGGATTACTTTAATTTCTTTGGTTTATACTCTGTTATACTGTCTCAATGCTCAATAGAGTATAAATAAAAAATCAATTTTGTAGCAAATCTATAAACTGGTACTCCTAACAATTGCTGGTAGATGGTATTTGTTCTTCAGCTTTTGAAACAGCCAAACTAACTGATCTTTCCTTTGTGGTGGTGTGTGTTACAAAGTATGTGGTTCAGGAATGCATGACTCCTCAGGAAAATCTAAAAGCATTCTTAAATTCCTCTAACTTTGGGAGAAGTACTGAAGAGAATGCTAAAATTCTTCCCTGATTTAGGGCTTTTCTGAGGTGCGATGGGTTGACCTTGATTGGCTGCCAGGAGCACATCAAACTGCTTCCTCACTCCCCTTCTTCAGCAGGACAGAGGAAGAAAATGAGATTAAAAGCTTGTAGGCTGACATAAAGACAGGGAGATCTCTCCACTAGTTACCCTCATGGGCAAAACAAATTCCACTTGGGGGGAGATTAATTTATTGCATATTGGTAATAGAGTAGGGCAGTGAAATAGAGACAAAGTAAAACTACCTTCCCTCCCCCAAGCCCCTTCTTCTTTCCAGGCTCAGCTTGACTCCTCCGTCTTCTATGTCCCTACTTCTGCCGCATCCTATGTGGCACAAGCAAATGAGGAATAGGGGTTATAGTGAGTCTGTAACAGATTCTACCTTCTTCCTTGCACTGTTCCCCTGCACCAGCTGGGTTTGTTCCTACAGGGTATGGGTTTTCTCAATCAGACTGCTTCAGCTTGAGTTCCTATGGGCTGCAGTTCCTGCCTGAAAACCTGCTTCAGAGAAGGCTCTGTGGGTAACTGTTCCACTATGGTACTCCGTGGTTTGCATTGAGACAACCTTCACGATTGTCTTCACCACAGGCTGCAGAGATTATCAGCTCCAACACCTAGAACATATTTTCCTCTTTCTTCACTGACTTTACTGCCTACAGGGCTGTTTCTGTCACATTTTCCTCACTCCATTCACAGCTGCTGTGCAGCATTTTTTACTCTTTCTTAAATATGTTAGCACAAAGGTGCCTGTAGCATCACTGATAGGTTCAGCCTTGGCCAGCAGTGGTGACTGGGACTGGCTGGAACTGGCTTTATCTGATGTGGAGAGCAGCTTTTGTTGTATTCTCATGGAAGGCATTCCTGCATCACCTCCCACTACCTAAAGCTTTCCAAGCTTAAACCCAGCACAGGAGGTAATTCTCCAGTGTTGCCTGGGAGAGATAGGAAAGCCTAGTTAAGCATGAAGCAAATAGAAATTTTTATTGTTGGTGGGTTTTGGGTTTTTTGATAGTATGCACTGATACTTTCTTCTTGAAGGAGAATACATACATGGGCATAACCTCACTTGTACTAGCTTCTGTTGCTTGGTGAAGAGTGCAAGGGCTTCTGGTGACTTGCTTTGCACATATATTTCATCACAGAAACACTGTTAAAATGGAATGATATGAAATACAGTGCTGCTATCTGCTGTTCTGATGACAACTGAAATTCATTTAGAGGCACTGCTGAAATGACTGTAATCTAACTTGAGCATATTTTCATGGTCTTGGTGTCTATAACTCATCCATCCAGAATCTGGTTTCAGTGAGAAAATGCAAGAATGGGCAATAGCATCGTATGCTTGGTTGTTCTTAACTTGCAGCAAAGAATTTAAGGACTTTATTGAAGAGTAGACGTAAGTGAAAACCTTTGCATAGGCTTGAAATGTGCTGTTCAGAAAACACCTGTACATAGTGCTGTCTGGCCTTTATTCATTGAACAATATTAGTTTACTTTACATGCTGTCACATAGGTACCATGTTGCTTTCTACGTTCCAGGGACTCTTTATTACATGAAGTTAGGACAAAGTGGGTGACAGTTCTTTGCTTCATTCATGTACTTTCTTTAAAAGTTCAAGCAGTCATGTTCTTTACAAGGCCATTAGTTCTAGCCTCAAAGTTCTTACAGACTTCAAAGTATGAAATAGCATTGATAATTGGCAGCAATTGCTAGAAGAGAGGTGCTCACCTTTTCTATCACTTCTATGTCTTCCTGGTCAGTTATTTTAAGCAGAATGAAATGCAGAGAGTAGATGAAACACAGTGGAGCTTGCTGAAGAGTGAAATATGGAGGGAAAAGAGATAGGATTAATAGTCATGGAGTTTGCTTTTAAACCTGATCCTGTGGTTTTTCAGGCATCTGAATGGATGCTTGTTGACTTCATCCCTAGTCAGACATTTGTGGTCCAAGTCTTTTATATGTGAAGAAAAACTGTTGTAAAAAGTATGTTCCTATCTGATTTTGATGCTGTAGCTGGCCATTTTCTCCTAATTTTTTCTAAGGGGCGTTTGATACAAGAGAGCTTCTTGGCAGCTCTCCAATCTTAATAGCTTCTGAAAAAATGCATTGACTGGCCCTTTTGTTTTCAAAAGATTGCTGTAATTTTCAGTCATTATCTGTAAGGAAATCAGTGTAATTTATTAAACCAGCATCATAGATTAAGAGTTAAAGAGCTGATTCTTTTATCACCTAAACTGGTGTTACATTGATGTTACCCATGAGGAACTTTAGTAAGACAAAGTTCCTATGAGCTCTTAAAAAGCCAGTTGCTACATTTCTTTCACAAGCTCAGAGCTGATTCTTGAAAAGAAATTTTCTACATTTTTGTTGCTTGTATCAAGAATATAAACTACATTTCTTTGAGTTTGAGTAATAGAAACAGTAAAAAAAAATATTTTAAAAATCTTTGAAGAATTCATTTATATCTGAGAAATAGAATACTCAGCTAGTAGCGCTCTGTACACAATGTTTGGGTTGCTGATTTTGTAGGGAAATGAGCTTGCATTTAATTAGAAAATTAATATCTCTAGTATCCTTACTTTTCAGAAAGGCAAAATTTAAGCAGTAGTTCTAATTTCTTGTTCCCTTTACAAGTAGGGTTATATGCATTTCAGTAGTACTGCTTAAGTAGATTTAATTTGACTTTAAAACATGTCTTAGAAACTTTACAGAATTGAAATTTGATAACTGAGGTATGAAAGCAAGGAATAAATTACTTGAAAACATACCATAGTGGCTTCATAAATTTGTAAAATGTTTTGTTCTATGAAGATCATCAAATCTTTATTTTGATTCTGCGAAGATTGTTTTAAATACTCAGTATGAAGTAAATGGTTCACATAAACATAACATTTTAATGCAGTTTGACTAATATTATAAAGAAAAAAGCACAAATTGGTTGACTAAGGTTCTGGTGAATTCTTCCTTGTCAAAAAGTCTGCCAATCAACTGCTCGATATAGCAAATTTATTTTTATTATATGAAATAGTGAATTTTGAGGTCTCCACTGTAACTAGACAGTTCTTTAATCGTATGTTGGTTTTTTGTTTTTGTGGTTGTTTTTTTTTTTTGTTGTTGTTTTTGGGTTTTTTTTGGGGGGGGTTGTGTTGTTTATTTGGGTTTTGGTGCTTTGTTTTGGGGTTTGGTTTTTTTTTTTGTTATCTGGTCTCTGACTGATCTTTGGATATTACATTAGGTTAGAGTGATCCTGTAGGATGAAATTAAATGGGCTGTCTCACACAAAAAAAATTTGGTCAGTTTTAGCCAAGGACAACCCAGTCATTGAGGTTTTGAGCACTGCACCGTCTTTTAAACCATTCAATTTCACTCTGTTTTAAAGAATTTGTCTAATCCTGCTACACGGTGAAGTACAGTAGTCTGAAGCAGGGAAATAAAATCTTGTATCTTGCTCTGTGAATCTATTAAAATCTTGTGGTTTTGTTTTTCTTTTTAATAAAGTGGTTTATCTTAGTGTGTGATGAAGAGGCTGGGACATGAATCATTGCAGTGATTCCTGCTACACAACATTTCTCATTCTACTTAGCCTTCAACAAAAACAAGACCTTTGATCAAAGACCACAGTCATAAGTGTCTACTGTTCTCTTTAATAGAATCACTGGTTAAACCTGGAAAAACTCTTTGCAAGTATCATGGCTTGTTACTACAGAGGCCTGTTCTGCCATTCTGGGCTCCTGGTGGTGTCTGTTTTGGTCCTGAATAGTATATCAAGATAAAGGGAACAAAATCTGTGATACGCAAAGGGCACATTTTATCTGTTAACAATAGGCTTGAAACTGCCATAACTTCTGGATATAAATTAGACAATACAGATTGTCTTTCTTAAAATTTTCTTCATCTTCTTTGCAGCAAAAACCTGTTTAAATTACTTCGTATTGCTTTGCTGCAGTTCTTGTGTGTGGTCTTTGCTGTGGTTAGCATAGTCAGCAAGGGCAGTAAAACAAATATTTCAGGACACTGATCTAGACTCAGTGCCTTGTATAATTGCATCTCATATAAACTAAAAAGATAGGCATAAAGATTTTTTTCCTGAGTTAATTCTCTGAGATGCCGACAAGCTGCAGTTTTGTTATTGCCAGTGAGCCATCGACTGGCACATTCAGAAATACTGTCTCAGAGCTTCCTCTGCAAAATCCCATGTGCCTTGGAGGGAGAAGCAGTGTAGGACAGTGGAACAGGATGCTAGAACTTACTGCTTAATTGGGATGCTCTTTAATGAGAGATCATGTGTTCGTATTTTTTTCTCTTAACAAATGAGACTAACTGGTGGTAGTGATGGGGGGCGTGGGAAGTCAGTACAGTATTTGATAGACCAGAGTACTTGGCAGAAGTCACTTCTTCTGATTGCTCAGATGCTGTAGTTGGGCTGGTCCTTTCCATAATTATACAAACATTTCTTAAGTAACTCAAAAGTTGATGGTTTGGTTTTTTTGTTTTTTTTTTTTCTTGGAAAAACTACTGGGTCATGGATTAGTTCTGTTATTGATGGCTTCTTTCTGGAATGAATGGAGTATAATTGACAGAACTACAAGTGTCAGGGAATAATTAAACAAATTATGTGTATTGTGCATAGCCAAGCTTTTATTCTATTGCCAAAATCAACTGACATTTGAATGTGTCAAGGGAGCAAGTCAATAAAGCTAGAATTAAGGGGCTGCTGCTTCCTCTTGGTTGCCATAGCCTGCAGAGGAAGGCACAGTTTTTAACTTAAAACCTTAAAGCTCACATTTACTTCAGAGCTGCTCTTGAAGGTAGTATAGGCCACAGTATATATTTTATGAAGTACAGACAATCAAAGCAAAATATATAGTAATTATTTTGATCATCTTTTATCAATAAAGACCTGATAGAGGAGTGTTGTAGTCCACCAAATGGAGTCTCATACTCATGGGTTTTACAGAATTAAGACTAAAATATGGAGGTTTCCAAAGCCAAATGCGAATTGATTTGGAAATACAGTATTTGCTTTCCATGCTTACTTTTGCAAATATTGTCATTAGACCTTTTTGTACAGTAGAATTAAGTTTAATTTTAGTATATATAGTGTATTTAAGTGTAAGATGGGAAGTCTATATTAAGAATCTATTTATAGAAATAAATGCACTTTGTAACTGCTGATACTGTTTGGTTTTGCAGGTTGTCATCTGAATTTTGGGTCTGAAGGTACCCTCTTGCTTTCTCAGCAAATCATGGACATCGTTGGCTTTCTGAAGTCTCAATTCATTTGCCATCTTCTGATCTGCTACATATTTGTAGTGTCAGGATTGATCATTAACTTCATTCAGCTCTTTACACTTATACTTTGGCCAATCAACAAGCAACTGTTCAGGAGGATCAACTGCAGGCTGGCTTACTGCATTTCAAGCCGTAAGATTTCATTTTGCTTTCTAAAATATTTTCGTGTTCTATTTTGAGGGAATTGGTAGAAAAGTTCTGAAACAGATTTTAAAGTAACCTATGTAAAGGTCATTACCACTTCCTATATCACTTGCATTTGCTTGAAGAGGTAGGTGTGGTCTTTGTTGAAATGTCCTGTTCTGCTGAAATATTTTGCTTTTTTAGATTGATATGCTTGCTTGACTCGGAATGTTGAGGAAAGACTGCCTGACAAATGAGAAATATTGACCAAATAATAGCTGAGCTTGCTGAGATCTTATAGTGTTAACAAGTCATTTACAATAATGCTTTTGTGTGTCATATTGTTTATGATCTTGATTTGGATGTTTCATGTGTGAATACTGTTCAGGTTGTGATGGTTTGGGATTTACCTGCCCGCCCTCCCCCTGAAATGAATTCACCCAGACTAGACTCATCCGGATGGAAGTTAAGGAATGAAGCTATATTTACAGCTTAGCACAATATACAAGCAGTGATATACACAATATACATGATTATTTACAGAAATATACAAGTTAAAGGTAATACAGAAACACAATACCCCTCCCAGAAATCAGAGTCCCCAGGAGGGGCTCCCAACCACCCTTCCACTTTTTTTCCACCCCTTGATCTTATCCCAGAGTCTGCCTTACATGCAAAGTGAGTTTGGAGGATCAACAAGGGGAGTTAGAAGCAGAGTGATTAGCTAGGTTACACAGCAGAGAGGAGAAGACACACCAGCTCCCAGAGAAACAGAGACTGTCTACCTTATCTATATTTGTGTCCTTGTTTTTATACATCTCAGCAAGCCTATGAATGAAGTAGACATCACCATTGTTTTTCTTTTCACAGCCTATAATCTAAATTTTTAATAAAATATTCTAATTAACCTCAAACCAGCACATCAGGTCTGGGAAATAACTAAAAAATTAAGAATCTTTGGTTCTATATGCTTCTTTCTTAAGCCATTTGTAAACTGCTGTTTCCTTGAATAGGCGTTTCAAACCTTAAGGTGTATCTGTATATATTTGGCATATGCATATAGATATAATATGTTTAAAAAAGTGGAAGTTGCAATTATTCTTGTTTTCTGTGGGAGATGGGGTGGAAGCCCAAGGTATTACTTGTAGAATGACCAGGCCTTTGTAACTGCTGGGAAACATGACAATTCAGTGACACTTGACTGAAGTAGGTAATTCCAGTGGAATGAATGAGACTTGTATCCATTAATTTCTTCTTTGTCAGTAGGAGGCTGGTACAATCTCCACCTGTCAGCAGTAGATTACCAGAGCATGTGTAGTTTTCTTGATATTATCAGTCTGCTTAGGTATTTGTTTTTAAAGAGCTATGACTGCAGATTCAGTATTGTCAGTGTAGCTTCTGACTTCCAAGTAACTGCTCTCAGCTTAAAACAGAGTATTCTATGAAGAAGCTGTTAAAAAATAGGGTAATGTGCCTGTGTTCAGTAGCAGGGAGTGTGCTAATTAAGTGGATGTCAAATGTGTCCACTTTCCAGAGAGATTTCCCAGGGCCCTTCTAAAACTCAAAAATACTTTCTAAAAATGAAACTACTACAAAATGCATGCCTTTTGAGGCTCCCTAAAGATTATTCAAGTGTGATGTCACTGTCAGTGCTGAATGGGTTATGGATGGTTTCATACCAGGAAAAACAGCCCTCCAACACAGCACTCAATAATTTTGTTGCAGAAATGCAGCAAAATGGTTCCTTTCAGGTCACCTGTTCTGATACCAGGAACCTGGAAAGGGAAAGAATTGGTAGTATTCGTAAAGAATTGTCTGAGAGGTAAAATGTCACATGCCTCAGATTTTAAGCCATGAGGGATTATTTCTCTCTTATCATGACTCTGATGTGCAACTGTTCAAATAATTTTTTAACAAACTTTTCTGTTAATTTTAAATACAGCATCAGCATGTATGCTGTTTTATTGTTTCTGTAATAAAGACAATATTCCTGCTGCAGAATTTGTTTTATTGCTGTCCATGTCAATATCTCTGAAGTACCAAGTTTACAAATACTGTTCATTTGTATGTAGGAACAATGGTGTGAATCAGGCCAGAGTTTTACCTTTTATCTGATAATGTAGTATATGAAGCCATGATACGGAGAAGATAGGGTACAGCTGTATACAGGTATATATGTAAGAGCAAGTAATACTGCATGATGGCCTTTAATAAGGCAAATAGCTTTGTACTAAAGGTTGCTTTCCAGTGTTGATGCCATTGGAAAATTTTGTGTTGTAATATTGTTGCCCAATCATGTTCAGAAAAAAGTTATTATCAAAGCTCAGGCAGTTATTTTTATCTTTAAACCAACAAACTAGCCAAACTAACCAACATTTGATATGAGTCACAGAATTATAGAATGGTTTAGGTTGGAAGGGACCTCAAAGATCATCTACTTCTGA
Source organism: Ramphastos sulfuratus (assembly GCA_013399055.1). NCBI lineage: Eukaryota > Metazoa > Chordata > Aves > Piciformes > Ramphastidae > Ramphastos > Ramphastos sulfuratus. The sequence goes on along the minus strand of WBNM01033763.1, from coordinate 15,329 downwards.
TCCCCCACCATAGGCAGGGACACCTCCCACTAGAACAGGTCACTCAAGGCCTCATCTAACCTAGCCTCAAACACCTCCAGGGAGGGAACATCCACAATCTCCCTGGGCATCCTATTCCAGTGTCTCACCACCCTCACTGGAAAGAACTTCTTCCTAACATCTAGTTTAAATCTCCCCTCTTCCAGTTTAAACCCATTATTCCTCATCCTGTCATTACAAAACCTTGTAAATAGTCCCTCCCCAGCCTTCTTGTAGGCCCCCTTCAGATACTGGAAGGCCACTACAATGTCTTCCTGAAGCCGCCTCTTCTCCAGGCTGAAGAGCCCCAACTCTCATAGCCTGTCTTCATAGGAGAGGTGTTCTAACTCTCTGATCATTTTTGTGGCCCTCCTCTGGACTCACTCAAACACTCTGATGTCCTTCTTGTGTTGGACACTCCACAGTCACCCATATCTGAGTGATATTTGGAATGGGGAAAGTAATAGTTCATTAAGTGAAAGTATTTGGAAGAACTGAAGAATGTAGTAGATCAGTTAATCAAAGTGGATGTGTTTTGGTAGTAGTGTATGGACAAGATAATGCCTTTGGGGGCCATTGGTGTGCTGACCAATAAATATATGTATATGTAAAGATACGTATTTTGCAATGGTGGCAAGCATCATGTTGCTTTGAGCGGCTGATACAGCCTGAGTCACCAAGTCAATTGCAGAGTGAAGTAGAGTGGGCATTGCTTAACTTAGGAATGGAATCAAAGCAGCATCTCCCTGTGGATCTTGCAAATTCAGTCAGTTCCTATTTGATGTCAAAAACACATAATCAAGGGAAGGCATTTCATTTTTGACACTACTGTTTGGGAAAGTTTTATTGTGATTCATATAGTGGTGGAGTTTTCTATCCCTTCTATCTCCTTTCTAATATAAGAACAGAATATTCTCACTTCTTCATGCAATGTCTGTTATCATATTGTATATGAGGAAACTAAACTGCTGTTTTGATTAATGTCTTGTCCTCACTTTAGTAGGTCAGTTCAAGTTGGGAATGCTTATCCAACAATAAACCTAACATGGGTGTGGCAAGCACTAAACCGTATTGCTAAACACCACATCTACATGTCTTTTAAATACCTTCAAGGATGATGACTCCACCACTTCCATGGGTAGTCAATTCCTGTTGTTATCCCTGGACAGCCCTTTTGGTGAAGAATTTTTTTCCTGATGTCCAGTCTAAACCTCCATGGGTACAAACTGAGACCCTTTCCTCTTATCCTATCACTTGGTACTTGGGAGAAGGGGCTGCCACCCACCTTGCTACAATCTCCTTTCAGATAGTTGTAGAGACCAATAAGGCCTCCCCTCAGTTGCTTCTCAGAAGATTTGTGTTCTAGGCCCTTCACCAGCTTCATATCATAAAATGGCTGTGTGAAGTAATTGTGGTTTGGTAGTTGAAGACATGTAGTTTTGTGAGCTGTTGCTTCTGTATTATGAATAGGATTCTATAATAGAATCACAGCTTCTTATCATTTAGCCTACCTACATTAGGATAAAGCCATAGACTGCAAACTTATCTTCTTCAGTGTAAGTTAAAGTAGAAACCTGATTTCCAGTTTGAATTTACAGTTCAGTGTTAACTTGCTTTTAATGGAACACAGCAGGTGCAGTGGCACACACCAAGTTACCTTCAATAGTTGGTATTGAGAAGTTATTTTCTTTTTTCAAACCAATTGTGAATCCTGGATTAGCCAGATAATGGTGAGTTTAGCTTCTCTACTGACCTGCTTCATTACGTATTAATGTTGAAGAGAACGTTCTATTGACAGTGTTGCAAAAAAAAAAAAATATACTGGTTCTGATAAACTGCCTGCTTTTTTCTGCAATGGCTTTTTATGAACATTGGGTAAATGTTCTTCAGTTGCAGACTGGAAACCTTGTTCAGCTTGACTCTCCTTCCCAAAGGCCGTTAGCTATTCACCAGATTGCAATTTGGGTTGCTTTTCTATCTGCCAAGATGCTTTTCATGTTTTATGATGAATAAACATTTCTTCTCTGATCTCACTATCCCATTTGACAAATTATCTACATGATGGTTAGCCCTAGTCCTCCTTCCTCTATATGTTTCAACCTATACTGAAGAGCGTTAGTTGTGGAGTGGACATTCAACTTCAAAGGAGCAGACTCTTGTCAATGTTGGTCTTGAAATGAACTAAAAGACTACTAAGGGTTGCACACCCTGCATACAACTCAGTTGTGTGATACTGTTTAGAGCAACCAACCAACCAACCAAAAAAACCCAAAGCCTCTGAGCTTCTAAGTACAAATATTAACTGACTGGTTCAACTACCTGTTAACTGCCCTTTTGCAAAATGACAATCCTGATAAACACTTCCTAATACTGAACTCCACAGAGAGCACCTCTGTTAAGGAAGTTAAACACTGCAAACCTCAACAAGGTGTAACAAAAAAATTGAAAGTAAGTGTACTTGGAAGACAGCATTAGAAAACAAAGATAGGGCAGGCAATCAATCTTACTTCTTTATTTTACGTAATCTAGGGACATCTTGTCCTCTAGTCTCTTGCTCCAAAAGTTTTCTCCAAAAGGCTGAGACTCAAAATGTATGCCAATGAGGGAAGTGCTTTTCATGGAATACATTACAGTTCTCATGAGTGCTGTTTGCACCTCTCATACATGCGGACAGCAAACCACCACAAAGGCTACATAAGACTTTACTGCGTTTGCTTGTAAACTTGACCAAACACTTAGAACAGATTGTTTTGGGTGTTAGTGCTGTCTGTACACACAGCTGCATAACTTGCTGAGACAGTTTGTACTTCCAGAACCATTTTGTGCTTGGTAGGCTGCTACAGTGCTATGGATGAAGTGAGCAGAGCGTGATGCACTTCTGTGCGCTGTTTGGCACATGGGAGAATTATGCCCCAAGACTACATGTGAGAATGGGACACACACATAAAAGACAAATGGTTTCTTTAGTGGTACTGTGTGTATTTGCTCAGGAGGGTATTTGCCTGTGACTGGAGCAGGAGTTGATAACTTGTCCTCTTGCTTCACTGTGTTGGGAGAAAATTAGCTTCTCCTTGTGCTGAGATCCTCCTGCTCCCAGAGTGAGTAGCACCACGGTCTCACACTGACTCTGCATGATGTGGACTGTATAAAAAAAAGATCTGACAGCAGTGGTGTGGTTGTATGGACAGGTGCATAAGGGCGTTAAAAGCTATTGACTTAGCTTCTAATTTACCTGCATAAATAAATCATAGCAGTAGTAATACCTATTCTTGTGCTATGAAAGGAGTGTTATTACACCTCGAGGTAATGTTACATTATGCAGGCTGCATTTTGTATATCACTCTGAGGGGAAGGCCCTCCTTTGCATGGAAAGAGGCACCCTGATGCCTGCTCGTTGACTGCAGCAAAACCAAGGAGGGCAACTGAGCCTTCTTATAAATGAGCTTTCTAGAAACAGAACCAAAGGAAACTGAGAACTGCTTGAAGTTCATCATCTCGGCTAAATGCTATGAGACAGTAAAGCTAATTCCTTTCACATATAACTATGTAGACTTACAGTGTGAGAACTGAGCACCTGAATAAGGCTCTGTGGCAGTATTGGGACCATGTTTATCATGAAGATTATTTTGTGTGCAATCCACTGCTCACCTGGAGTTCGGAGGACCCCTTGGCCATTGTGCTTGTGGTTTGTACCAAGGCGGTGCTGAGGCAAAGAGGACAATTCTTGCTGATGGTGTGGTTGAGTAGGTGGAAAAGGGTAGGAAAAAAGAGGGCAGAATATGAAAAGTTAATATCTGGATTTACTGAAGCTGTATCAAAGTAGAGGCAGCAGGAAGTATTCCTTCAATGTAAAAGTAATATATGACAAGTTAAGAACTCTCTGGAAGAATATTGTTAGCTTCTACCGCTAGATTGTTTAAAAAAAAAAAAGTCTATTAATGTGGGGCAAAAACATGCTCCAGTTAAAAACAGTCTGTATATCTAAATTTTATCACTAAAAACTTTTGGTTTTGTTTGTCCAGATCATACTGGTAGTCAGCAGTCTCACAAGGAGCTATCTGAATTGTACGTCTCCTGAAAATACCTGTTGGTAAATAAAATGTATCATTTGTTCACAAAATAATGCTGAGAGATCAATAGATTAAATATTTCAAGCTTTGAAGTACCTTGCAGCCCACAACCTGTATTGGTGTGTTTTCCAGCTCTATCTTGCTTCATTCTGGGATCTGATTCTCCTGGGAGAGACAGAGGGAGGCAGAAAGTAAACTGGGGGATGTACACCATAATACTGAAATAAGAACCTCTTAACTCTTCAAGTGATAGTGAGATGCCATTTGTAAAATCACTCGGGATCCATTTTAGGGATAGTGAGGAGATAATACCATTTTTGTTTGTGGATGCGACTTTGAAATATTTTCTTTTTTGTTATTGTGATGTGATGGTAGGTGCCCCTCTATCTTACTACTGAGTTGTCCGAATTATTGTCCTGCAAGCTTGTGTGTGTATGACTGCATAGAAGCATACAGAATTTTCTTCTGGTAGATCCTATGGTGCTGATCTCCTCTCATAGGTAATTAGTGATAGAACAAGAGAGGATAGCCTCAAACTGCAATAGGGTAGGTTTCGACTGGACATTAGGAAAAAAAATTCATGAAGTGGTCCAACATTGGAATAGGCTGCCCAGGGAGGTGGTTGAGTCACCACCTCTGGATGTCTTTAAAGGTTGTTTAGATGTGGTGCATGGTGGGTATGGTTTAGGGGTGAACTTTGCAGAGTAGGGTTAATGGTTGGACTTAATGACCCCAGGAATCTTTTCCAACCTGAACAATTCTATGGTTCTATTCACTTTTACAGTTGGTTACCCTTTTTAAGTTTTGAAAGGGTCCAGGTAGATCTCCTGGACCACCCTGGAAGGAGTTTTGCCTGCAAAAGTTTAACTAGTTTCCCTTACTTAGACAATGTAGTTGTTTGTTTGACAAGTAAGCGACTTTAAAGTGTCATCTACTTTGATTCATTAATGCCTTCCTCCAGCCTGCTTCCTAATACCCTTCTATGCCTGTTAAGTACTTACGATAAAGCTGCTGGTTATCTGTTCCTCACTGAGACCAAACCTTGGAACTCTTCTACTTTAATTTTGAAAGACTCAAAGAGCCAATCACTGGAGCAGCTACTCTGTTATTTTGCTGGTAAACTAAGATAATGTGTTTGTTCTCTGCATCCATTGCAGCTTGAATTCCTTTTTCCAGACTGTTAGCAGAACTATATTCACAGCTATGAGTAAGTCTTCTGCAAACACCCCTGTATTTTCCCTATCTTGATGTATCAACTTCTAACACTTCTCATTTTATACCACTTGCAGATGTTGTTAGCCAGTTTTCATAGTGGATCATTTACTGACAGCAAGCTTTAATGGATCAAACAAGACTATGCAGAACGCCATGTTCTGTGTATGAAGGTGTGATTGAATGACATCTCCATGTAACCTTTAATGGAGTTCCCAATTCAGTCTAAAAGGGATATGGTCTGTTATGACCAACTCTTAATTTAGGAGAAAGGGACTGCTTTCTGGGAAGATAGCAGTGAAAAATACTTTTAATACTGATGCTTTCTATCCAAGACTGGTAAAGAGCTAGAGAGGCACTTAGTGTGGTTTTTAGTGAAAAGAACATCTTCACTGCAACTGATACTCTTCTGCTGTTGCCGGAACTTTTTGTAGACATTGCTTATCTTAATTTTCTGGGGTTTTTTCGGCCTCAGATCTGAAGAAGGGTGACGGTGATAGCCTGCAGAGTGGAGAGAGGGTTGGCAGGGAAACAATAGAAAGTGAACCACAGTGTCTGTCATCTCCCATCACAAAGTTTTGTGCACCTCCTATTAAGCATCAAATCTGTCCAGCAAGCTTTCTAGATCTGTGAACTGAGGTAACTGGAGTAATTGTATGAAAGTATGTCCATCTGACATGACGTAACTCAGCAAAATGATATCTTATGATCCAGGTTATAGCACATAATATAAAGACAATGTTTGTAAAGATCTGATGCTACAATTGTTTACTCATTAAGTGTGAATATCACAATCAGAAGAAAATTCTTCTTGAGAGATGCACATTTTTAGAAAACCCATTTCAACTATAGGCCTTATTTTAATTAACAGAATGGTACTAAGTCTGAAAGGTAGCCTATTGATCCTATGTAACCTTGCTGCAAGGATGCAGTGTAGCTCATTGACTGTCATCACCAGTTACAAACAGATACAAACCAGCAGTATTCCAATCTGGAATAGAGCACTACCTCCATAGGCAGAACTACAGGGGGAATTTTGAATTCTCCTCTTTGGTCAGGGAATAAATCTACTGGTGTAACGTCCAAGTGAGATGCAGTGTGTCTTGTCTTGCTATTGGTTGGCTACATCTGCCCCACCATTCCCTTCTGAGCAATGTGCACAACTGAAAGTGTAAACCTAAGTGATTCATCCTCTTCCAAAAGCATGCAAGTCACAGAGCAACAAGCCATTGTGGTTTTCAGACTTGTCCTACAGTAAGGATTTCAGCAGCTGGTCCAATGAAAGTATCTGGTGTCTGAGTAACTTTTTGCAGGAAGGTTGTTAAAGTGGTAGAAAGCATTGTTTCCTTTCAGCAGGTACTGTAGGTTTCTTAGTATGACAATTGAGACGAAAGAGCTTCTGAGTGCACAAGCTTGGTACTCCTCTATGGTTATTTCCTGTGACTTTATTCCAGACTTCAGGTTAGACCTTCTTACTTTGGGATTATGTTGTTTTCTTACATTGGAGACTGTTGCAAAGTAGCAGGATTTTGCTGGGAAATCTAAATTTATGTTGAATTTCTTTTATGTCTGCCTGGGCACAGTAAATGCTTAAATGTGTTTCTTCAAACACTGTGTTCAGAATTAGGAATCCTTTGACTCTGGATAAGAAACTAAATGGAAATGTATGCAAAACAGTTCTTTCACCTACTCAATTTTGGGGTGGCAGTTACCCTTTTGCCAGACTCACTTTGTTTTTTGCTGAAGTAATGTTCATGAAAAAATAAGGAACCACAAAGAGCTTATGGTGCAATTTTGGTTTTTTTTTTTTGTTGTTGTTGTTGTGTTTGGGTTTTTTTTGTGGGTAGATTGCTTTGTTCTTCTGTTAGCCCACTTTTGTTAGTATTCTACATCTGTATTTTTTCTGTATTCAAGTAAATTGCATTGAGCTGTCAATAACATTTCCTTTCTGTCATGGTTAGAGAAGTGGGAAGTACACTTTAGTCTGATGATTCTTCAGTGCACTTAGCTGCATTTCTAAATTGAATCTCCAGTATATTGCATCTCTGAATGCAGGGCTTTCTTTGAAAGTTATAATACAGGCAAACTTCTTAATACATAGGGAGTTTTCCACTGTATGTAAATTTCTTACTGCGCTTTGTTGCTATTGTGGTTCTATTAAAACAAGAATAAAACAATAGTCCAGGAATCAATATGTGCTGCTAGTCAAAGATCTTGGTGAATGAATGCACCTACTGTCTGTGTTAGGTAAGGAAATACACATAGCGATTGTACAGACTTAATTTCTTGCTCTCACTTCTAAAGAAGCTTGCCCTTGGTGTTTGGAAAAGCACAGGAGATCTGCAGGTGTAAGTCTTTCGACAGGAACTCTCATAGCTTTGCTGCTGTAAAGGAACTCCTGACCTATACTATCCTCAAATGCTGTGGAGTCATTTATTGCTTTTTAAAAAAAAAAACAAAACCAAAACAACACCAAACCCAAACATTAACAACAACAACAACAAAAAGAACCCCAAACAAACAAACAAAAAGCCCCCAACAAAAAAACACAAAAACAAACAAACAAAACCCCAAATAAACAAACAAGCAAAATAAAAAAGGCAAACAAGCACGTAACATTTCCTGGACATTTTCCAGGTTTTCCTTTAGCTTTTATGGCATCCATCTAAAGGTGCTCATGTTTGCTGAGGACTCTATATTGGTAAGCTAGCTATAGAAAACTGAAGACTCTGTTACTTCCTTCAAACTCAAAGCAATTTGTCTGTAGGGCTTGTGTGATGGATTTTGTAATGCTATTCTTTGTACAAAGGTAAAAGCAGGGGGTGGGAGTGGGTATTAGTCTTGCCATATTCAGAAAAGTACTCTCATTGGCTGGATGAGACTATGTTTTTAGAAATTGAAGGCAAACTGATTTCAGCTGAATTTTTATCAATGAGTTGTCCTACCCACTAAACCATATCAGTTTATTATTTGAGCATGTGTTCTCTTTTGTGTTTATCAAGAAGGAAGAACCTGCACAGGCAAAATAGCTGACATACCTGTTTCCCAACATTCTTTGTGTATCTAGAGAGTCCACAGGACATTTTTCTTTTAATTTGACACTGTGTTTTAAGATTTTTTTTTTTTTTAAATCTACAAATTCAGAAAACTTCTGATTGGATTAAAGCTTAATTTTGGACATTAATTCACGCTTGAAATTCAAGATTTTCTGAAAGGTGATTTAAATTTCCTTAGGTGTGTGGCCATAGCCTGTAGTTTACTGTAGGTGTCTGCAGTCCTCAAAGGTGAATTAGAAAGGCTGGAATGGCAGATCCATGAGTCCTTGTGATACAGACTTTATTCTGATTTGAAGCAATAGATTTCTTCATGTGGAAAGCAAATGATGGTTGATAAAATAGACCATTATGCAAATGTAGGTGAACAGAAGGGCAAACAGTGTCCCAGGAGCATCCCAATCTATTTGTCTTAGTGACTTAAAGATAATGGAATATACAGGACCTGATATGTGCTGCACCTTAATGTATGTAGCATGTAAATAAGTCCTTGAAAAGTGGGTTTTTTTTCTGTGTTCAAAGATGGGAACTGGATTGCTGTTAAGAGCAGTGGTATGCTAGGTTCTTCCTGTGTTATGCAGGATGTTGGAGTGTCATAATAAACTTCAGGCCTGATTTTCAAAGGTGGTTCCTGTGAACAAAATGAGCAGATTGAAAATACTGTTGAGTACTTTGTCCCAGATTGGGTATGAATGATAATGCTGTGTTTGACCTTCATAGCAATAGTCAGGATGCTAGAGTTTCTCCTTTATCTCCAGCTTGTGTCATTGATTTCTTTCTGGAGAAAAGTACTGTAATCATTATTGCATTTTTAAACATGGAGTGCCAGAAAATAGATAGAAAGGTTGCTGTCATATATGAGCAGTGTCTGTTGCCAAGTGGGTACTTCTGTAGGATATCTTTCTTAGATATGAAAATGAAATGTTAGTAGATGAAACCCATAGGATCAACTTGCCTGTCTGGAAGGGTGTTTTACTGAATTCTAGCTTTTCAACTAGAAGGTCGTTTCTGCTGCTCCCTTTGGTGCTTCATTAGGTCTTCAACAAGAAGTCATGTCCTGCCTTTGGGGACAGTCTTGGTGCACAGAAGAGCAGGAGGAAATGCCTGCTTGATTGTTATCTGCACTGACTGGTCCTGTTGCCTCGAGGAATTGCTGGTCTGTTGAAATGTAGGAGTATTGCTAAATTTGTTTGGGAATAAGAGTAAGAGGAGCCTTCAAATGTGAGACAAATATCAGTGACACGTGATTCTTAAATAATTAATTTTCCCAAAGGGTCTGAAAAGAGCATTTTAAAACATTGACTACTGCAGATGAGTGTGTGTGTTTAAACCCCTTGTACTTGTGAGGCTGGTTTTATTCCACAGGCCGTGTAACTTGGAAAGAAGCAGCTTTTTTTGTAGGCAGTAAAAGCTGTGAAATGAAATTTTGAAGCATGCAGCTGTTTTTTTTCGAAGGGAGGGTCGCTTTTAATTTTCAACATGGAGATAGTTGGAAAGGAGCAGTGGCTAGAGAAATTAAAAACTTGTTTCCATATTTCTCCACCCCTGTAGCTCAGGAATGTGCTAGAGAAGGCAGCATCAGTTTAAACTTCTTCTTTCAAGAATACATATGCTGACTTAGAATTTCTTCTGCATATGAAGAAAATTTGTTTTTTACATTTTATTGACATTACATTAGAAAAAGAGAATCTGTTTGGTCAAACTTGAATGATCAGTGCACATTTTGAGAGGGAAGACACAGTATGGGAATGGGAGCTGGGAAGTGAGGCGATGTTCCAGTACACACACAGTAACTGGAAAAGGTCCTGTGCCAGGCTTATGCCCGGATCAGAGCTGCTGGCTCAAATACTAGAGGCATGACATGTGCGTTAGTACAAGTTTTAAGCATAAGTTCTCAGTTCCTGTCATATCCCCAATGAGAATATGAAATATTCTAACTTTGAGGATAGTTGGAGTCTGTTACAGGCCACCCAACCAGTAAGAGGGGGTGGATGTATTATTCTATAAACAACTACATGATGCCTCAAGACTGCCAGCCCTTGTTCTTGTAGGTGACTTTAACCTGCCAGATACCTGCTGGAACCTTAACACAGCAGAGAAGGGACAGTCTAGAAGGTTTTTAGAGAGTATAGAGGATAGTTTCTTGACACAGCTGGTGTGCCAGCCTACCAGGGGCAAGGCTCTGCTTGACCTGCGGTTCACAAATAGAGAAGGGCTGGTGGGAAACGTGGTGATCGGAGGCTGTCTGGGGTGCAGTGACCACAAAATAATAAAGTTTTCAATATGCAGTGAAGCTAGGAGGGGCAACAACGAAACATCTACACTGGACTTCCGGACTGCAGGCTTCAGCTTATTCAAAGAACTAACTCGAAGAGTACCTTGGGAAAAAGCCCTTAAAACCAAAGTGGTCCAGGGAGGTTGGACCTGCTTCAAGAAAGAAATCTTGAAGGCTCAGGAACAGAAGACTGTCCCGATGTGCTAAAAGTGGGGCTGACAGGGAAGATGACCAGCCTGGATGGGCAAGGAACTTCTAAAGATATTAAGGGAAAAAAAGAGGATGCATCACCTTTGGAAAGAGAGGGAGGTGACTCAGGAAAAAATTAAGGATGTTGCCAGGTTGTGTTTAGAGAGGCAAAAGCTCAGTTAGAACTTAGGCTGGCCACTGCTGTGAATGATAACAAGAAATGTTTCTATAAATATATTAATGACAAAAAGAGGGGCAAGGAAAACCTCCACTCTTTATTGGACAAGGAAGGGAATGTAGTAACTAGAGATGAGAAAAAGGCAGTGGTGCTTAACACCTTTGCCTCAATTGTCAGTAGCAAAACAGGTTGTCCTCAGGACAGCTGGCCTCCTGAGCTGGTAGGTGGGGTCAGGGAGCAGACCAAACCCCTTGCAATCCAGGAGGAAGCAGTTAGGGGCTTGTTGAGCCTCTTGAATCCTCACAAGTCTATGGGACCAGATGGGATCCACCCTAGAGAGGCTCAGGGGAGACCTTATTGCTCTCTACAACTACCTGAAAGGAGGTCGTAGCCAGGCAGGGGTTGGTCTCTTCTCCGAGGCACCCAGTGACAGAACAAGAGGACACAGTCTCAAGTTGTGCCAGGGCAGGTTTATGCTGGATGTTAGGAAGAAGTTCTTCACGGAAGGAGTGATTGGCATTGAAATGGGCTGTCGGGGGAGGTGGTGGAGTCGCAATCCCTGAAGGTGTTTAAGAAGAGGTTGGATGAGGCACTTAGTGCCATGGTTTAGTTAATTAGAAGGGTTAGGTAATAGATAGGACTTGATGATCTTAGAGGTCTTTTCCAACCTGGTTAATTCTGCGATTCTGTGATATGGAGAAGGCATTTAGGATCCTACATTAAATCTAATTCTGATCTTGGTTCCCAAAGGAATTATAGCTTGATATTGTTACAGGAATGTAACCTTGCCCATATTAAACCATCTGTAGTTTATCTCATTTAGTATGTTTTATCTAGGAAAACATTGATGATGGTCCCATTAAAGCATGTGAAACACTTTTTATCAATAAAAAAAGTGTCTTCACTTTGTTGTCTTCATTCTGTAAGAAAAAGAAATGAATCGTGTTCATGGAGCTGAAGCACAGCAAGCATCAGAACTATCATTGTGTAATGCCTGCCTTCAAAATTAACGACATAATGTTTCAATAAAGCAAAATATTTATTGCTTGTCACAGTAGCCAGGTCGTGCATACATGCAGGTTTTCATTCCATGATTAAGCATGCACTAAAGTTAAATTGCCAAGAAAATTACATCACAGATAAAACTTTAACTTTTTAATGGGGCTGATGAGTCTAATCCTTATTTTGTGTAACTCAGAGTGGTGTAGCAGTGACTACACTGGAGTCCAGGATTTCTTTAGTTCCAGTTGAGGATCAGGCGAATTTAAATAAATGTCAGTGTATATTTGGAGGAAAAGTAAAGTTGGGAAAAAAGAAAATATATGTACCATCAGTTTTCAGAAACTGTTTAATTACGATCAATGCAAAAATCGCTTCTCAGCTTAAAGTTGTGTTTGATTCTTACAGTTTGCAAAGCCAGCTGGAGGGGTAAGATGGGATTTTTGGTTTGGTTTATTAACTACATAATGTGTCCTCTGTAAACTGTGATTTTCATCTTGAAGTTATGTTGACAAATTGCTAAGTGTTGCCAGGAGGTGGTTGTTACCATTTTATAGTGATATCTTTGTACTTCATTCCAAATGACACATTTGGAAAGTGTTCCTTTTAGCCTATTTGCTAGTCACAAACTATTCTTTATAGAGCATGCCTTTGGGCAATTATCAGTGAGCTCCATTTTCATCTTGCCTGCCCTGTGCTCTGTAAAAGAATACTGCCTTGCATGCTTGCCTTACCACTGTTCCTGTACACCTTTTCTCTATATATCTGAAAAGTGAACAATGGCAGTGAGATCTTTGGCCATCTTAGAGTTCCCTCTGTGCCTCCCACTTAGGGATGGTAGATAAAACCCTGCTTCCCATCCATGTTCCTTGTTGAGTTGAATTGTCCTTTTTCTAACAAATGGTCAATTCTGGTTTGAAAATTGGAGTGTATTTTAAAACAGAATTTTGAATCTTGTTTTAGATTTACGTTTCTTTTCTGTTTAGCTACTTTTTGCTTGGCTAAAAGCAGAGAGAGACTTTCTATTCATGTTTGGGGCTGGTCCTTTAATCTGGACCTGGCCCCTTAGTAGAAGAAGCTCCACTTTCTCCTATGCATCTTTATCAGCAAGAGGAAGTACATCTTGCTCAAAGCTTGTAAATCAGAAAGTTCTGAATTTTAAGATCTGCTTGTTTGTCCCACTGCTGTACTGTGTCAAGGAGTGATCTGATGTGCTGCAATATCTGCATTTGAAGAATTCTGGTTTGAGTTCTCCATTGTAGAAGCCTCCTCCAACAGAGCCAGGCTTTTGGAGGAGCATGACATCTGTCTGGAGTGTTGTCGTCTGGTCCTGTGCTTGTTTTTCCTGAGCTGCTTAGCTAAATGGAAGGAATGATGCTCACAGCAACCTAGGTAATGAGTAATTTCTGTCCTTGAGCTGGACTTGCTGATGTTGCTTTTTCCACTGCTGTCAAACTACATGGCAATTCCAATTAGAGAAACATATGAACTGGTAAAAATTGCAAGGTTTTCAAATAACAGGCCCATAATGAGAGAGGACTAAAGTATCTCTAGGCTCATCCTGTACCATCTTTTTGGTTCTGTTGTGGTGTAAGCTGTTGAGAGGGACATTGAAGTACCATTGTTGATAACACAGAAGGTCATTGTCTAAACCTTCCAATAAAGTCAGTAAATTCACATGCTAAATAGTGTTTATTTGCGCTGGCTTTCCACTTCCCAGCTTTTTAGTCAAGAATTAGAGAGGATCCAAATGGCCTGCACAGAACTTTGAAGATCTCAGTACAGGCTGGCAACCTAAGATCTCTGCAGTCTGCCCCATATTTGTCTGATATAACAACCAGAATTGGTACCATTATTGTGCTTCTCTTAATTTCAAGTGGGCGAAATCCTGTGATAAATCCAGATAGCCATAAAGAAGGGTTAATCTTAAAAGGTTGTAAGTCTTCCTAAGAGGGAATGGCAGCCTGCATGAGTTAAAGCTGAGTATTTCAGTCAGTTGTAAATCAGTAGTGTGTACAGCCTAGAGGATAGGAAGAGGATAAACACAACACCCAAGTCAGTGAGTCACCTGGGTTCTACGTATCTTTAATTTTAAGGCAACAAAAGTGGTAAAGATAATTCATAAAGCAATTATCTAGTGAAGTTCAAGGAAATCATTGACTCCTGAAATAGTTTGACATGTTATTCTGGGATTTTTGGACAGTTTTGATTAGTTTGCATCCTCTGCTAAAAGTTGAAGATTTTCCTGTTTTCTCTGTTGTGCTATTTACTGCTGTGCACTGCATTGCTGCAGTTTTATATTGAGCCACTGGGACTACAGAGTAGGAAGCCAATAATGCCTGTATTCATAGAATCATAGAATGGTAAGGTTGGAAGGGACCTCAAAGATCATCTAGTTCCAACCCCTTGCCGTAAGCAGAGACACCTCCCACTAGTACAGGTCACTCAAGTCCTCATCTAACCTGGCCTTGAGCACCTCCAGGAAGGGATCATCCGCAACCTCCCTGGACAACCTGTTCCAGTGCCTCACCACCCTCACTGGAAAGAACTTCCTCCTAACATCCAGTTTAAATCTCCTCTCTGCCAGTTTAAACCCATCGCCCCTCGTCCTGTCATTACACGACCTTGTAAATAGTCCCTCCCCAGCCTTCCAGTAGGCCCCTTCAGATACTGGAAGGCTACTATAAGGTCCCCTCGAAGCCTTCTCTTCTCCAGGCTGCAGACCCCCAACTCTCTCAGCCTGTTCTCATAGGAGAGCTGCTCCATCCCTCTGATCATCTTCGTGGCCCTTCTCTGGACATGCTCCAACACTTCAGTGTCCTTGTGGGCACCTTTTTAGGTTGGGCAGCGAGACATTAGAGGGTAGCAGTGCCTTCACTTCCTCATGAGCTGCCAGCTGTCTGAGCAGGTTGCAATGTTCCACCTGTGGATTTGTTTTATAATTTTCTTACTGCACTTAAGCTTTGGGGACATGTCAGTAAAAGCACAATCAAACTAAATGTGATTTGAGAGGCACTGATGTCCTTACCTGTGGTGTGATATGGTTGTATACTTTGTATGTATGCCTTCATAACAGAATGTACTATTTCTCATGTATAAGAAAAAGTGTGTCTTTTTCTGTGTTTGGATGCTTCTGGGGTGTACTAAAAGGGGTGTGGCTAGTAGGTCAAGAGAGGTTCTCCTAACTCTCTACTCTGCCCTGTTGAGGCTGCATCTGGAGTACTGCGTCCAGTTCTGGGCCCCCCCAGTTCAAAAAGAGCTGCTTGAGAAAGTCCAGTGCAGAGCCATAAAGATGATTAAGGAAAGGGAACTTCTCTCTGTCCCAGGTTGGGAAC
>WBNM01033761.1:50639-70987 GCA_013399055.1 Ramphastos sulfuratus | reverse complement strand
CACATCAGAAAACCCTCAGCAACAAGCAAAGAAAGAAAGAATGNGAACAAACAACAAAGAAAGAGCGAGCCAGACCCCCTCAAACAAAAACCAACAGCAAACCCCACAGGCACCTCACAGGAGCCCCCAAGGGAAACTCCAGAGGAGCCCGGAACAATTTAGATGCCCACAACGCCCCTTTTGATGCCCCCCAGGAGTGGCCCCTTTTGATACCCCACTTTGGAGCGCCCAAGGGCTTCCCCCAGAGACCCCCAGACACCTCTGTGTGACCCCAGAACCCTCAGGTGCCCCCAGATCCCAGTCTGATACCCCCAGGCACACTTTGCATCCACCTAGCCTCCCTTTACAGGCTCACGGACCTTTTCTGGGGGCCCCAGAACCTCTCCAGACTTCCTAGACAAGCACCCAGACCCTCTCTGGCACCCTCCAAAGCCATCTACACGCCCCCAGACTCCCTTGGCACAGCAGCGAGGGGCACGGCTGCAGGCCCCAGGCCCTCAGGGGATGCTGCAATACAGAGCAAGACCTCCAGAAATCCCGTGGCACCCCAAAACTTCACACTCCACAACTCCATAGGCGACCCCAGACACTGTGAGGACCACACAGAGACCCCTAAAGGTCACTGAGAGCCCCCCTAGCTCTTGTGGGACCCTCCAGACACCCCCGGGTGCCCCCAAAGGAAGGTTCAGAAGCCCCAGGCCCCCTTACGTTCCCACAGACTCCCTTTTCATCTCCCCACACCCACTTTAGGTGCCTGCAGACCCACTTAAGAGGACCCCAGACCCCTCTACACGGCCAAAGGCCTTCTTTAGATATTCCCAGGCCCATTCTAGATCACCACATACACGTTTAGAAGTCCCCAAAACCCCTTTTGAGGCCCACGGACCCATTTTAGATGTCCCCTCTAATCCTTCTGGAACCCTAAGGGTCCACCACCAACCCTAGAGAGCCTCCGCCAGCACTGCATGGACACCGGAGCCCCGAAGGAAGCCGATTCCGCCCTGTCCTCCCACACCCCCACCACGGTCCTCCCTGCGCGGGGGTCTCCCAAGCCTTTGCCAGGGGCTGAAGTGGCTGAGGCGCCCCAGAGGAGCGGACGGACGTCCTGCGGAGACCCTCCGGCCCCGCATGTCTCCCTCAAGGCCCTTTTTTGTTTTCTCAAAGCCCCCAGAGACCCCCGAGCACCACTCGACACTCCCTCACCTGCTGGCGGAGGCTCTACTTAGGCTCAGCTCCGCCAAGCTCGGAAGTTTTCGCTTCGGCTCCGCTCGGCGCCGCCCAGCCCGCACCAGCTCCCTTCGTCTCTACTCGTGTGATTCCGCCTCCGTAGCGCATGCGTAACAGGGCGGCGCTCTAAGGCGCATTCGCAGAGCCCGCCCCTACGCACTGCTCTGACCCCATAACCGCGAGGGGTTCTGCGGCGCAACCTGCAGTTCACCGGGACAGCGAGGCTCCGGAGCGCATGGTCCTGCGGCAGCGCGGGTTGCGGTCTTCTAAAGTGCTTTTTGTAATGCAGGCCTTCTGTTTTTAAATAGTTTTAAAACTATAAATTAATACAAATGTTAGTGTCTGTATAAAGATGAGAGATTTCTGTCTAACTCTGCATACGAATAACTACAAGTTTGAATAATTTTTAGTCTCCTTCCCACCTCGCAGTTTTCAGGCATTTTAAGCATTCAGGGCATTTAGGAACGAGGCAGGAGAACCAAGGACTAGCAGGGCGGCACACTCCGCGACAGAACTACAGTGTTGAGAATTAAACATGGTTTGCGGCTGAGGTCAAATACAAATCTGCATCATGTTTTCGGGCAAAGCAATTACGCTCTCTGAAACAAACAAAAAGTGTGAGACAATCTTAAACGAAACAAAGTAATTTTACAGAAAGCCTCATCCTTTAACCCATCACATGCTGAAATTCTGTAGCTCCTGGCTGGCCAAGAGCCGTGGCACACAAAGCAAGGCACCAGTCTCTGCATACTGCTGCCCTGCTCCCACCAAAAACAGAGCAGTTCCTCCCCGTGTCCACACGGGGGGAGCAGTGAGCTGAAGAGCGCGTGGCACAGCCCTGCATGCGCCGCGTCCATAGCAACGCGAAGGGCTTTACCTATGCCCGCAAGGGGCAATCGGCCCCAGATAGGGAGGGGAAAATGGTAAAAGGAAAAGTGGGGACCTCTGAAAGGGCTTCTCTGTCTGGGATAGGGAGATATTTGAGGGAAAGGTCAAGGATTTAAATCCTTGCTACGAATAGCATTTTGGGGCAGTTTAGAAACCTCCTTACAATTAGCTCTTAGACTATTTAGGCTTAGTTCTCTAGTTACACTTATCTGCAGTCTCTGGGCTGCACAGAACAGCTCCATAGACTGACTATGGGACGCAGGGTTCCATAGCTCTGTTCCGACATTTTTTCTATTTAGACTAAAAGGAAGCTACATATGAAGCAACTTCAAAGTCCATTACTTACATAAGTCGTTCTAAAATGTGTCTCAGATCCATCTCATCTGATCAGTTGATTTGTTGAATCCTTGTGTAAGTGAGAAAAAGAAAGACGTTCTCTCAGCGAATGTGTGAGGTTTCCCTTGCTCCGCGAAAAGACGGCGGCTCCGTGCGCCTCGGCTCGGCTCGGCTCAGTCCGCTCCGTCCGGCTCGACTCAGCTCAGCTCTCTCCGGCTCCACTCGTGTACCTCCGGCTCTGCATGTGCCGGCTCAGCTCCGTCACACTCGGCTACTTCCGGCTCTGCCTCGTTCAACTCCGTCGGATTCGAATTGCTTCCCCTCGGTTAGGCGTGGTCCGTCTCGGCTCTGGCCGCCTCTGCTAGGCTCCGTCCGGCTCGGCTGTGTTTGGCTCCACTCGCGCCGGCTCCGACTCCGCCTCCGCCTCCGTGGCGGCTGCGTTCTGAGATCACAGAATAATTAACCAGGCTGGAAAAGACCTTCGAGGTCATCAAGTCCAACCTATCACCTAACACCTTCTGATTAACTAGCCCATGGCACTAAATGCCTCATCCAGCCTCCTTTTAAACACCTCCAGAGATGGTGACTCCACCTCGTCCCTGGGCAGCCCATTCCAATGCCAATCACTTTCTGTGAAGAATTTGTTCCAAACGCCCAACCTAAACCTGCCCTGTCGCAGTTTGCAACTGTGTCCCCTGGTTCTGTCCCTGTGTGCCTGGGAGAAGAGACCAATGCCTGGCTACAACCTCCCTTAAGGTAGCTGCAGAGAGCAATGAAGTCACCCCTGAGCTTCCTCCAGGCTGCACATCCCCAGCTCCCTCAGCCTCTCCTCACAGGGTTATGCTCCAGGCCCCTCACCAGCCTTGATGCCCTTCTCTGGGCACCTTTTAGCACCTCAACACCTCTCTTGACTTGAGGGGCCCAGAACTGTACACAGCACTCCAGGTGTGGCCTGACCAGTGCTTAGTACAGGGGCAGAAGGACTGCCCCGGTCCTGCTGGCCACACTGTTTCTGATCCAGGCCAGGATACCATTGGCTCTCCTGCCCACCTGGGCACGCTGCTGGCTCATGTTCAGCTGCCAACCAGCACCCCCAGGTCCCTCTCTTCCTGGCTGGTCTCCAGCCACTCTGTCCCCAGCCTGTAGCACTGCTTGGGGTTGTTGTGGCCAGAGTGCAGAACTTGACACTTGAACTTGTTAAAGCTCCTGGCATTGGACTGTGCCCTCCTCCGCAGCCTGTCAAGGTCCCTCTGCAGAGCTCTCCTGCCTTCTAACACTTGCTCCCAACTTGGTGTCGTCTGCAAACTTACTGATGATGGACTCGATCCCCTCCTCCAGATCATCAATAAAGGTATTAAACGGAACTGGGCCCAGCACTGATCCCTAGGGCACACCACTGGGGACAGCTGCTGTCTTATGTGGCAGCATTCATCACCACTCTCTGTGCCCAGCCCTCCAGCCAGTTCCTAACCCAGCACAGAGTGCCCCCATCCAAGTCATGGGCTTCAAGCTTTGCTATCTCCTTCCTTTTCTCCCCATCTTCCTCTTTTCATCTCCATCCTTTTCCTCTCCATCTTCTCAGCACCACCTCCCCTTTTCCATCATATCCGGCCCTTTCCCACACCACATTTCTCCTTTTTATCCCCCAGTTCTCTTGGAGTCTATTCCCACCTCAGGTGTGACCGCTTTACCATCCCTGCCCACTCGCCTTCTTAATCTGCCTCAGGAAAGGCAGAAGCCCTAAGCTGTGCCCAGTTGGGCAGAGGGCTCCTTCTCCTGTCATCACTGGTGAATCCTTATGGTGCACCCTGGGTGAATGGGAAGGGGACAAAGACTGAGGGGCCTAGTGGCCGCCCAGTTAGGCAGGAATACACTTGATGGTCACTCTAACATCACCTATGGGTGCTGGCTGGGCCTCCTTAGGCTGAGCTCCTTTATATTCAGCTGCTTCTTCTGCTCATTTGTAAAACTAAAAATGCCAGGAATAAACCCGTGAAACATTTTGAGAAGCATTGAATTAGCATGGAGGAAATGGCTGAGAATCCCTGACAAGGAAAATGGAATAAAACTCAACTTTCACTGACACTCTTTCAAGTTAGAGTGGCTAAAACTCTGTTTTGTTTTGTATCTAAGTTAAAGATGCATGCATAGAGTCCATAGCAACCCTCTGCCCTGGATCCCTGGCAACAAGGGGTTCTATTGTCCACGTGCCAACTTGCTAAGACTGTGCCAGCCCCATTGCAGCAGGGCTTTCTATCTTCTAATATCCTATTAGAACAGATGCTTGTTATTTTTAAATCCTTTTTTAGCTATATATGAATAAAATGTGTTGATATCTGTATAAGAGATTTCTGTCTATTTCTCACACCAATATCTCCAAGTTTAAATAGTTTTTAATCTCTCCCCTTNTCTTCCAAGAACCCTCACACTCCTTTATTCACCCTTGATGTAGGTTTGGGAGTTACCCACCCCACCTACACTTTGTAAAATGACCCAGGCTAAAACTCAAGTCGGCTGGAAGTTTAGATGAAGCTATATTTACAGCTTAGCACAATGTACAAGCAGATATATACACTATATACAGTAATATTTACAGAAATATACAAGGTAAAAGTAATACAGAAACACAACACTCCTCCCAGAAATCAGAGACCCCAGGAGGGGCTCCCAACCACCTTTCCACCTTCTCCCCACCCCTACACCTTACCCCAAGGTTTGCCTTACGCGTAGGGAGAATTTTTGAGGATCAGCTGGAGGGGATTAGAAGGAAGGTGGTTAATGAAATTAATCAACAGAGAGGAAAAGTTCAGAAGTTGCTAGACAGCCCCAGATGCTGTGCCCGACAGACACCGACTGTCTTATCTTTTGTTTTGAGTACTTATTCCTAAACATCTCAGCAAGCCTATGAGTGAAGTAGACATCACCATTGTTTTCTTTTCACAGCATATAATATAATTTTCTCTGTTAAAATATTCCAATTAGCCTTAAACCAGCACAACCCTAAAAAAAGGCATGAAACAAAAGAATCTGCCCAGCCTGTAGCTCATTACTTTAACTGTTTTGCGTGTGTGTGTGTGTGTGTGTGTGTGTGTGTGTGTGTAGAGATACACACACACACACACACACACACACACTCCCCACAAGGGGAGCTCTCCTAGAGAAATGAAGGAAGGAATGGGACCCCTAAGTGGCTGCAGTGCTCCCAGCCTCTGTCCTGCAGAGGCCACAGCTCTTTGTACACTGATTACTTCCAACAACTT
The DNA here is from genome assembly GCA_013399055.1 of Ramphastos sulfuratus. Classification (NCBI taxonomy): domain Eukaryota; kingdom Metazoa; phylum Chordata; class Aves; order Piciformes; family Ramphastidae; genus Ramphastos; species Ramphastos sulfuratus. Next base: position 65,276 of record WBNM01033761.1, on the reverse strand, counting down.
TTGTTCAGGTCACAACTTAGAGATGTATGCCAGTGGTAAATGGTACAAATCCACAAAAGGCTCCAACTTATGACTGTGGTTGGTTGTCTTCGAAATGACTTGGTGCTGTCTATTAATATTGTCAGGCTTTTGGACTGTTAGTACTACAAAGCTCCTCTCTTGCCCACTCTCTTTTTCTTCCTCATTTGGATTCAGGAATTCCAAGCATCCATACTTCAGAGCAGCTTTACCTTCATAAAGCTGACTCCTACTACCTAAACATAACCTTAAAACTACTCTAGCCTTAACCTTAACTGTAACCCTAACCTCTAACTGTAACCCTTAGCCTTAACCCTAACCCCCTAAGCCTAATCAATATTGTACCCCATGAGCCTGGAGCAGAGCTGGTGGAAGGCTGAACCCCATGAGTTTCAGCCCCACTGTGGGCATGGCCTGAGAACCTAGTGAAGGCAATATTGGAGGATCGGGATCCCTCTGCTCTGAGGCAGAGCCCACCTTGGTGGAGAGACCCTCATTCCCCAGAGCAGAGCTAGTGCATGTGGGAAGGCCTGGGCAGGCACAGGATGCAGAATGCAGTCAAGTCCCATCACTGAGATCATCTAAAACTGTGGAAAAAAATGAAACTCTCTACCCAACTTGAAGTTTCATTGCTAGGTCTTTAGTATTTAGTAGAATTTCTGTAGGACTTTATTGGCTTGCTTTGTTACTGGGTTATTTTTTTCTGAGCACAGGCTTGTTTTGAAGTGCCCTGTTCTTCATGGCATGAAGTGGTACTTGGGGTCTCCTTGGGAGAGAGGTAGCTGTGGGGCGGCTTGTGCAGTCTAGAGCTTGGTCCAGGGACATCCCAGCCACTTTTTAATGCATGGAAACTCCCCCAATACCTGCCTCTCTCTTGGACATCTGATAGCAATGCAGCTAGCAGAAAATCTGGGTTGCTGGGGCTGTAGGGCTCAGTGGGTTTTAAATGAGGCTGCCAGGAAAGCAGGGGGTGGTCTTTTAAAAGCATTTCAGCTGGTGAGTTCCTTCTGTCTAGATAGACATGGAGAAGAGTTTCTGTTAATGAATTTCAGTGAGTGAAGGCTGTGCAGATCTTGGTGCAGGGTCTCAGGACAGCTCAATGCAACAAAACCCAGGGTGCAAGGCAATTCCAGTTTACACCTGTAACTGCCAGCACTTCTGCCACACGACAAGAGGTTCACCTATTAGTTAGCTCCTTCAGTTTGAGGGGGAAATAGAGTCAAAATACAGCTTATTAGTCTGACTGGGGACCTGAATGTGTTTGTTGAATGACTTCACAAACAGAGTGTGTAATTGCTTGCTTCAGACATGGCAGTTAGGATGAGCCCTGGCAGCTCTCTGCCTCGCTCCTCTCAGTGTCCTCCATCTCCTGTTTCCATCCTCATTTGGCTGTGGGCTAACCGGACAATGTGTGAGGGGATCTGCAGATACTCCATCCTATAGCCACTACTCTATGACCACATTTTTGGATTAGCACTTTGGAAAACACATTTCTTGTGTCATTTCTGTTAAAATCCCCTTCCATGAAGTTTCAGGACCAGTCTGCTTAACTCCTCTTGTTAGCTGAGCAGTGCACAGGGCTGAAAAATGCTTCCCCAGCTCCTTCTATGTAAAGCAGGTTTAGTGGTGAAGTGAGGACATCTTCCTGCCTTTGGGGTCACCTTCAAAAGGATGGCAGCTGGAGGCGGCTGCACGCCTGCACATGGGCAGAGGTGTGAGCTGTTGAGCTTTCCTTCTTGGCCTCCTGATCCTCCTCAGCTGTAACACAGCTGTCACGTCCATGGGATGCACATCCTGCAGCTGCTTCAACTTTACAGCTTCCAATAGGCTGCTGAGGCCAGACAAAGTTCATGAACTCTGTGCCGAGAGAAGCACAGGGATTGTCACTCTGGGACATGGCTGCTGCAGTGTCTGTTTGCAGCAGGAAATCACTGGATAGGAATTCCCCTGTATAGTTAGAATAATAATTGTATTTTTAATTCTGTCTTGATTTTCCCCCTTCTGTCTGGTTCTATGTTGGGTCTCATTATGTGAACACTAGCTGAAAGCTAAGATGAGGGGAAAGAACTGCTGGTGAGAGGGCAGAAAAACCGTCAGCACAGCTGCCCTTTGTATGAGTCAGCCGAAGATAAAGAGGTAGCTATGTAGAACAGAAAGCTAGTTATATTGAAAACAAAAGGATGTACTTCTGCAAAACAGGACACCTGAATATTAAGCTTGGGGCTCTTATCAGGGTGAGAACAGGCTCAAGAAGCGGCTGCCTGTAACCAATGAGGGAACGAATAACATGTGGCCAGACAGTTTGATCCCCTGTATAAGTATGTGCTACTTTCTGCAATAAAGGGGGCGATCTTGGGTGTATCATATTGGTACCGATGGTCGTCTCATCTCGCATCATCCTTCACCCCATTCCTAGTGGCCCCGGGGTGTGTATGCAGCACCCCAACATCTGGTGACCCCAAAGCTCACGATACACAACAGTTCTATTCGCCTTGTGTCCATTAGATTTTCATGCCATAAAACACAAAGTTATTGACAGGTGTGTTAAAGCTCTTCTGTTACTTAGTTTATTGATCTACATGTACTCTTGGTGCTGCTGTACTTTGTGGTGTGCTATTGGATAAGCAAATCTTTTTCACTTTCACATACCTTAGATAGACGTGGCAGCATTAGTCCGTGCTAATTGTACTTTAAGCTCAAATGGTCTAACCCAAAGTAGGCAAGAAGGAGAGCAATTGCTGCCACTTCTGTTTCCTTTGTGTGTTTTCTTTTCCTTCCTAGTGGCTGCTAATTTATTTCCCTGGTACTGCTCAGGTCTGAATTAGCAGTCTGGTTATTTTCACAACCACCACACAAAAAGGACCGTTTTTTACCCAGGAGCAGGAGAGAGAATTTTTTTTTTTTCTTTTTTTTTCCCCAGGCAGAGGGCCTAGCAGTTTTTCAGACTACCCCAGAACAAACACCCATGTGACAAAAAGTAGAGGCAGAAACCCACGAAGTTGCAGTCTGTCAGCACAGTGTGCTGGTCCTTAGGCTGCTGCTGCTGCTAGGGATCTGGTCCTGCAAGCAGAATTCCTTCCTGGACAGTCTGGTGCCTGCCATTAGGCTGAGAACTGGTGGAGGTTGCAGGGGGGCTTTACAGTGCTACCTTACACAGCATTCATTTCCCAATGGCCACCCTGAAGACCTAATCTGGAGCTAATTGTTAGCAGTAACTGTCCTAATTTTATTACAGCTGCCTGGTTCTTGCAGTGAAAGACAAGTACATAAGACCATGACAGATGGTGGTTCAGGGACAGTAGTGCCTCCAGGGACAGTAATGCCTCCAGGGACATGTCATTCTCTGCAGGCAGGAGAGTGCCAGCTCCTCTGGCACAAGTGCAACCACTGCCGGCTTAGGCTGGAGGCAGTCGATGATGTTTGTAGGAAGGAGCTCAGCCTCCCTGTGCTCACAACCCCTTCCTGCAGCCCCCCTTGGGAGCAGCCTGCACCACAGAGCAGTGCTCCCCTAGCTAAAAGGCTTGTGGTAAATCTCACGGATCTCGGTCTTGGCTCCTGGGGCCATTTTATGTCAGGGAGCATTTACAGGCTCATAAACAGTATTTGAGAGTTCTTGTAGGGTAGCCAATAAACTTTCCAGGAGGGAAACATGATTCCACATGAGAAGGGTTTTTGCAGCCAGAGTGTTTCCTCCATGGCCAGGCAGCAGTGGTCTGGGACTGCATGTTGTGGTGGACAGAGCACTGCTAAGCGGGCATGGCTGCTGACATGGACCTGTAGCTAGAAGCAGCAGCACAGGTTGGCAAGTGCCTGCAAGCTGGCCAGCAGCTCTGCAACTTGTGCTTACCCTGGAGTGTTTCTGGAGGGGTGTAAGGACGAGGAAGATGCTGTCCCTAGGAAGCACAGGCATGCCTGTGAGTCAGTTCCAGTGAGCTCCAAGACTTGTGGCAGCTCTGTTCTGTGGCTTGTCTGCTGGGACCTGTGTGTTCTTCTATGTACATGTGCTGTGAAAGGAAGAATGAGAGAATCATATGGAAGGAAAATTTGTCTTGCAAAACTAAAATAACCTCCAGCCCCCTGCTCAACTGTTCTCTGGCGTCTACTCACAGGCAGTAGGAGCACCTCCTGTGACTCTCCTGCAGCAACTGACAGGTTACTGTGCCCAGGGACACTGGCTTCGTGATGCCACACAAAGGCAGCTACCAGCTGTTCCAAGGTGCAGGTGGCTCCTCCTGCTCAGGGGCTGGCACAGTCAGTGAGTTGTGCTTGCACAAGGGAAATGCCACCCAAAAAACCTGGTGTCTCCTTCCTTCCCTTTACCCTCCTCGATGAGGGCTCCTTGCTCTTGCCCTGTGTGGAAACCAACTCCTCCTCCTGATGCCCCCTGGGGTGGGTGCTGTCCATCCCCTTCGTGATTTGGGGCCTCTGAATTATTCTCTTGAGGAGAAGCACTCACTCTGTCCAGGGAGCCTGCTGAGGAAGCAAATGGCTGCTGGTGCCCTTGCACTGGGGCATTTTACACAGCACTCTTTGCTTTGCAGATGTTCTGGGCTGTAAGGTGGTGTGCCCATCTCTGATGGGCAGTTGTAGAGTGATGCACTCAAAGGCATTTGTGTTTCTACACACAGTTATTAACATAAATTTTGCATTAGGAGCTTAATTACTGTAAATTATGGGCCTGGGTGCTCGAGGCAGAAGCTGCAGTGTAAGCCAACTCTGCAAGCACCAGAAGAGGTAAATTAGAATGACCTTGATGTGACCTCCTTTAATTTACACCTCCCTCACATCTGTACATCTCTCTTCCAAACTTGTGGTGTCAGCCACACAATTCTAACCTCATGTTGTAAATTACATCCATTGATGAGTAGAAATTGTGGTACCTGTAATGGGAAGAAATCAGAGGGGAGTTTCACCTCATTCAGTTTTGTTCTCTCCTGGACTTCTGGGTAACAACCAGATTGGACGATGTGCAGTGTACAGGACTAAGGAGTCCTCCAAAAACGTGATAGAGATCAGGACATTGGTGGATTCACAGCAAGTTCAGCACAACCAGTTGACAGAGACCTCTGCTGCTCCACACCGAAGCCAGAAGAAAAAAGAAGCTGTTGCAGTTTTGTGTCTCTCTGAGTCCTTGGGGTCCCCTGAGTGAACTTTAACCATTCTCAAAAGTGCCATGAGGGAACAGTTCAGCCACTCACTTTTTACATTAAAAAATCTAGAAGTGAATCATGAGAGTTTTCCCAAGCACACTGTCGGGTAGGAGCTGTAGGTACTAAATACAACAGGTAACTGCAGCAGCAGTTGCTCTGCAGCTGCTGCATTGCCATCATTTGCTTAACATGCCCAGGCGTGCACGTTCTGCTCCGTGGGCATGAAACAGTATGGCTTTGATCCATGTGGCTGCAGCCTTCTCTCCACCCCCACAAACTCAGGAGGTGGGTTTGTCCTCTCTTTTATTCAAAGCAAAGGATGTGTTTCAAGAAAGAAAGAAAGAAAGAAAGAAAGCAAAGCATCATAAAATCTCTTTCTGCAGTACAGCCTTCACCTGGGTCGTTCAAGGCTTTGCCCCTCTCTCTGGGTAACTGCTGTACATCTCAATTCATTAGCTCTGTGGTATCTCTGCCCTAGCTCTGTGATATCTTCCTTATCTGGTTTGTTAGATCCACTGCTTGGGAAAGATTTGCCTCTGCATGGTAGGAAGTGCTCAGGGAACTTTTTTAGGTTGTCTGGATCAGGGAGCCCACTGTGTGTCTGATCTCTTCATGTGATGACTGTTTATGACTTTGTGGTGTCAGAAGCAGCTCTCCTTGATGTTCCACTCTACATTTCAGCACAATGGTTTCAGTGTCACCTGTGCTCTGGTGTGCTGCTCTAGGGCTGGGGAGGCAGCTGGCTTGTCCTTTACATGCCATTGGTTAGCTATCTCTGTTTCAGTCATCTCCATCTAAGGGAAAGAGCTCCAAGATGTTCCACCCTCCTGGAAGGTGGAGATGTCAGTGTGCTATATAAGGAGAAAAATAACCCCTGTAAATGAGATGAGCTGGCATCTGGCTACCTGTTGCTACACTTGTGTTAGCTGGGGAAGAAGGGCACGGATGCTGAGGGAGTTACTAGAAGGGCTTTGCTACTTCTATGTAAAACTTCCATTCAATTACTGAATTTCAGTCCAAGGCTTTTTTAAAAGTTCACATGCATAACTATTGGTCATTCTACAAAACTATGGTATTGTAGTTGGGTATTTGAATTTTCAGAGGGCCGTTACTACAGTCTCAGCATGCCTTCTTTTCCAAACAATGTCCTGTTGCTGTATGCCCCTTTCCTTCCCAACCCCATTCCCTCCTCCTACTTGGTAAAGCAAGCACCAGGACTTGGTCCCCCAAAGGGGACCCCATGGTCAAAGACAGAGGTTCTAATGTTGGGATGTGTACAGAAATGTATTTACATTGGTAAATTGAAGAGTCTCAGAGAAGTGGAAGCTGTCAACCAACAGAGTGGTCTCTAACAGTGAGGAACCAGCTGCCTCCAGGGGAGACAAGACAGCGTGGTTCTGCTTTTAGGGTCATCCTCATTGCCATTTACAGAGACCAAGCCATGTGAAAATGCATTTCAGTAAAACAAGCTGGACTACATCAAAGAGCTGTAGTTCTTTTCGTGGTAGGTTTTAAGGTGGCAAAGCTACTGGAACTTAAATCGAAATCTCAATTTAGTTGTTGATAAATGACACCTGTTTAAAACAATCAAATACCTGTGTTTGAGCTTTGAGGAACTGTGTGTACTGGATACCCAGGTGGAATTACACCAACATCTGTAATGAAATTTCTCATCAGACTTCAAATACATTTTCTAGCAATGGGAAATAAATTTCAAATTTGTTATGGTTCATCTTCCAAGAGCTCCTTCTTTCTGTGACTAGTGTGAAAACATTGCCCAAAACATGGGATGAGCAAAGTAATTCCCTTCACCTCCTTTCTTGAAAAGCCACTGAACTTTTACTTACTTGTAAAGGAGCATAATTTAGTTAACCTCTGCAAAAATGTTTATTTATAGTATTCCTTTTGTCTAAGTTGTTTCAGATATAGCTTACTAATAGACTAAAAAAAAAAAGTATTTGAAAGTAAAGCTGATGGGGACAAAGATGTCCACGTTCTTTAGAAGTATTCAGAAATGCAATTCAGCAGTTCAGTGTTGGTCTGAGAGTGAGTTTGGTAAGGAAGGTCTTAAAGGCAGTCTCATAGGATTGCATCTAAGCTTCCCATTTTTATCAAGTTTCCAGTGGGTCTGCAACAACCCTAACGGTTAAAAGTATGTTATTGTTACTCTTGTCTAGCCCAAAATGAAAAAAATCTGTGGTTCTATTAAATTAGAGCCATTCTCTGCCAATTACAGTCTGGCAAATTAAAAAAAAAAAAAAAAAGAAAAAGAAAAAAAAAGAAAAGGATTTTGTTTTCAGCAATCTTTAGAGGCACAGCAAGACAAAAGGAAAGGTAAACAGTCTTTAACTAGGGTGATCTGGGAAAGAAATATATTAAAAGGAAACAATTTTGAATGAAACTGTAGGATTATTACTGCACTTTGCTAATACAATATTCAAGAGCTTAGTCTTGAGGCAATATCCAAACCCATTGTCCCAGGTTGGGAACTATAGGGTTAAAAAGTCCTCTAGGGACTTGAAGATTTTGTTATTCAATCCCACAATTCTGCTATCTCTTCATAAGCTCACGGCAAGGCCAGCTTGTTCTCCTTTCCTCCCCCTCCAGCCTTGCGTCGGGCAGGAGCTGCGTTATCGGGACAAACATGTAAGGATAGGCCTGGTTGGGGCCTCCAGAGGCTGTGCTTAGGCCTCTTGGATGGCGGAGGCATGGGGGGGAGAACTGGAGCACTGGGGATGATAGATTTAGTTTTGGGTTGGGGAAAAATTCAGGGGATTTGCTTATGGATTCTGTATCTGTTTTGTAACTTCTACCTGTAACTCTCTCTCCAAAATACAATTCTGGTTTTTTCTCCAAGTCGTTTGAGAGCTTCACTCTGTCGGCTCTTTAAACCCATGACACCCATAAAGTCTATAATTGGAATTTATGGGTTGATTGACACCAATTTTGTTCTGTGTGAACTGCTCTTGTTGTATAGAGCAGGTAAGAATTCCTAACAAGAGGACTCATTTGGGTAGTTCTAACTGGTTCTAAATAAGGGAGAGATCTGATTAAGACAATTCCAGCTGTCTCTAAATAACCCAGATGGTAGCTGTTACTCTGCTGAGAAGTCTCACCACCATAAAGGTTTCTATAAGCTTCGATGAAGTCATGAGTCACATAACACTGTTGTCACTAAGAGCAGGTCTGTACCTCCAAAAAGAAATTATGCAGAGAGTCACATTTTGGGTTGGGGTACACTACCAGCTTGTGTGCATACAGCACTGGCCAGTTACTGTTGCTGCAGAGCAGTGCTGGGAAGATGGCAGCCTGCAGCAGTTGGCCCCATTTGAACAGGGAGCTTGGGGGAATTCTACAACCTCCAGAGGTTCTTTCTCACCTCAACTGTTCTCTGACTCTGTAAGGGTGTATGGGGGGATGCCAAAATACATTATCACTCCCTGAGGTTTGCCATGGCTTGTAAAGGTCATGGATCAAAGTGTTTTGGGGAGAAGATCACAGGAAATAGTGAAAGTAGCCTTGTCTGCACCAGGTCATCCCATACCAACCCCAGGCTCTGCTGTGGGTCAAATCTTGTCTTCTTGGCAGGGATGCATGGTGTCACTGCTACTGATTGCCAAAACCAACAAAAGCCTTTGGCCTCATTTGGTGGCCTCATGGGTGATTCTGCCCTGGACATGTGAATAAAGACTATTTCTCTGTGTGTGGTTCCACTCTGGACTGCAATCTGCTTCCAGTGTGCACTCTGTCGTGCAGACTTTCTACAAATACCTTTCTATAAGTCTTTTCTGCAGTATAAATATAGCATAAATCACCACAGAGACATCAAGTCCCACTGGCATGCTGGCAAATCTGTGATCAGCAGAGGGTTGATTTTACTGCACTTCAGATACAACATGGAGAAACAGCAGCTTAAGGAAGCCCTGAAGCATAGGTCAGTATTTCACCAAGCAAAGCTGTGGTGGGGCACACCCAAGTCCCTGCCCCACCGAAGGTTTGAATGGGGTGTGAAACTGTTCTGCTCCCCACCCCACCTCTGGTTCCGGGGGTTTGGAATGTGAAAGGAGAAGGTGTCAAGTACCTACTCCACCCCCGCAGGCTTGAACGGGGGAGAGCAAATCGCCCCAGCATATATATATGGCAATGGGACACATTATCGGGGAGGCTTAGAGACTCTTGGAGACTCTTGGAGACTCTTGGAGACTTAGAGACTGAGANTCCTTGTGAAAGATTTTTCCCGACGGAATTTCTGAACCTTAACTAATATTTTATATACAGTTGTGGGTGGGGCTTTCCGGAAGTAAAAATAACTGCATATTTTTATAATTCCTGCCTCATGAAATCCCACAACTGAGTCAAAAGCGTGGCTGGTGGACATGCACTCACACACACACACTCCCATGTAGCCTTAGCTGCTGTGCCCTGCCACTTGTACCAAAACACCTCTGCTTGCAGTAGCTGGATTGGATTTCCACTGCCTTGCTGAATCCAGCTGGAGCCGCAAGGCATCCCCAGATTGTTTTCTCTTTCTTTCTCTTTTGCTTCATGCAGTTTCCCTTGCAAAACGGTGCTGGATGTGACAATTGCCACCACATTGTGTTGGCGGCTCAGGGCTAGCACTCTGGTTGACCACACCACATGTGGTTTGTCAGCAGCTTCTGGAGATGCCTCTCAGGGCACAGCATTGCTCTGTGGGGTGTGCCCTGACAGCCACTTTGTTCTGTCATTTCTCTTGCCACTACTGGAATGACATTCATTGTAATGTGTTCACCCTGCCTCTTTCTCAATCTCCCTACCTTCTTCTCCTACTATCACCCTGTCCTTGAATCTCTTCATTTTACTCTCAGAAGTTTTTCTGCTTTCTTTCTGTTCCTTTCTTCTTCCACTTGACATTCCCAAAATGATCTGTGTTCAGAAAGCAGATGCCAAGTTTAAAGACCTGCTATAGTTCCTGGCAGGCATCCCATACAACCTACAGACACTCCCCAGCACAGCAGTTTACACTGTAAGGACTTCATGACATTGGTCAGAACCAGATCCCAGATGCTTAGCTATGCACAGCAAAAACTGTAGTTGAATAAGGGAAATGTCAGAAGTGTTTGCATTTTTATGCCATAGCAATTTAAGAAATACCTATTACCTTCCTTGAATTTATGGTATTATCTGGCCTCCAACAAACTGGCATGAGAAGCAAGCATGACAAAAGCCAGATAAGTTTCTCTGGTGCTTTGAAGTCTACTGAATACACCATACGCAGGAACAAAAGCCTTTGAAAGTCAGCTCGGGTTCCAGATGTAAAGTGTTCCTCTGTCGCATCGCTAGCGCCAGCACTGCTGGAACATCTCTTGAGCCCCGATGGGAAGCTGCCGCATGTGGGTTACAAGCAGGAGCAGGAGGAGCTGAGCAACAACTTTTCCTGCAGCAGACAGTAAGGACACTATCTGTGTGTGGGGTGTTGCAATGGACATGTGAGGCCATTCTCATCCTCACCACACCTCATGTCAGGAATGGGGAAGACCTGCTTCCTTGACTGTGACTTCCCTCCTCTCAGGGTCTCAGTGAGAAATCACACACGCTTCGGCTCTAAATTATAAAGAAAAAATGAAGGAGAACTTTAGAAAGTGAGGACCACCACACAGCTGCTGTGCAACCTCAAAAATGTTTCAGTGCTGTAACACTGTACAACTGTATAAGCCTTTAACAGTTATGTAACAGGGCTGGGACAGTGGAGGAAGGTCATGGACTTGAGCATAGGCATTGATGTGGGCAGGAGGACCTCCTTCTTCTCACAGTAAAGATGTTGCAAACCTCCCAGGTGGATGTGTCAAAGCATTATGTGGATGCATCTTGGTGCACTCCTAGTGGTTGCAACTAGCAGGTAACACACATGAGACCTTTGCTGCATGGCAAATCAGAACAATGAAACTGCCAGGGTTCTCTACAGGGGCTTCTGTGCAGTGGAGGCACATGACACCTGAAGTGAGTGGCACAGTCATCCCTTCCCATCCCCTGCCACTGATCTGGGGGGATGAGGTCTTCAGCAGCACTCTTAGGAGGCACGTGGGTTGTGTGACACTGTGATCCTGAGATCTGAAGCCCTCAACAGTGAGGAATTATAAAACCTTTCTAAATAGTATTTGTTTTCTGGAGCTGGCAATTGATCTGAAAAGAGCTCCATCCGGGTAGGTGAAAGTTTTCTCCTAACTCCAACCTTACACAAATTACTCACGATTCATTTTCACTGGGGCTTGACAAAGGATCTGTTATTAAAGGCAGCTCTTAACCATGAGCAGTGCCTTTTGAGTGTCATCTCCTCCTCCCTGTGCTGCAGAAGCTGTGATGGGATTCCAGCAGCATGTTTGGGGATTCTAGGGCACTGGAAGCAGCAGCCTGGCTCTACCTCATGCTCTGCCTCCTTCTGTTTGTCTGTGTGATACACTTTCCTTAACACTTCTTCTACACACTTTGGATTCTCTTTCCCAGCATTTTAGCAATGATTATAGGTGTTTCTGTGCTAGCAGCCCACTACTGTGTGGCAGTAGGATTGCATAAAGATGAGTGACAGTCACGATCAGTACATTAAAAAAATTCCAAAACCCAATTAAAAAAAGACATTTAACTGTTACCTGTCTCACATCAAGGAGGAGCATTTTTAAAGCCCTTGTGATGCTTCCATGCTTCAAGCTCAAAATCTTATTTAAAATCTCCTCTCATTACATACGAGCCTTGATATTTGGTACAGGAATTAAAAATATTTATGTGCTGGCCGTCAGCTGAAGAATGTGCAGAACATTAATGGTTTTTTAAGTTCAGGTTTTGCCTCCTGGTCTCAGTTCCTATTCTCTCTGGATGTCCTAAGCCAATAAAGGAGTCTCATTCTCCTTTCAGATACACAAAGATATACACAGACACTGAGAGACAGCTTGCAGAAGCCGACTGACATGCTATTTCTTCATGAATAACTGTTTCTCAGAGGCACTTCTGGAATAATCGCCCCTGTTGCCTCTATCCCCAAACAGCGTTTGTGCTGGTAGGCTACCACAGAGCAGTTAAGAGGTGTGAGGGCAGTCTCTTCCCTCCTCACAAGACTGAAATATGCTTCCTTCCAATTTCGGGTGTGGGTTACGATCTGTCTGAGCATATACACCCAAAGGCACACCTCATCTTCTTCTGAGCATACACCCCCAAAGGCACACCTCATCTTCTTCTGTGTCCTGAACACACAGCAGATGTGTAAGAAGTAGCAAACTAACTGTAACAGCAATAGCTAGAATGTAAAGATATGTGGCTGCAATAAAATCGTGGTAGCAATAAAATTGTGGTAGTGATATTTGGTTTGTGGTTTACAGTTCGACTTTGACTCTTAGAAAGTGGCATTTATATTCACTCTGGGAATGTGGTAATAATCTTGGTACTCCAAAGTAGTTTTAGATAATAGAAAATAAATTAATTTCAGTTCTTAGATTAAGCATCTCCACTTCCCTAGATGGAAACGATTTAGCTGCTATAATAAAATTTAATGAGTGCTGTACTGTGTGTAAGGCTTTTTGCTTTAGCCCATATGTACTGCAGCTGCTAGAAAAGATGGAGTGGAACTTGGAAAAATAAATCCAGAGCTGTTAATTAAAAATCTTGCAATACAAAATTAGCTCCTAATGTTCACCATTCTGTGCACTTACAAATTAATTGTAATTGTCGTGTTTAAGCAAAAAAAAACAGAGAGCTTTATTTCTCCACATCCATGTTTGCATGGACTCTGCTTTTTCTCCTTTAAAATATTTATCAGAACATTTTTGTTCAGCATTTCTCAGTGGGACATTGCCGAAGAAGTGATTTCAGAACCCAGTGGGTGGCAGCTGAAACTGATGAAGGTGGAAGGCAGATTAAAGACAAAGAAGACTGATAGGTGCAATACCTGAAAAGATCAGGTCCATTTGAGACACCAATGATTTGTACCCTCTGATCAGACAGGCCAGGTCTGGAGCTGTAGAATGCTGTTAAAGAATCATAGAATCATAGAATGGTAAGGTTGGAAGGAGACCTCAAGGATCATCTAGTTCCAACCCCCTGCCATAGGCAGGGACACCTCCCACTAGCACAGGTTACTCAAGGCCTCGTCCAACCTGGCCTTGAACCCCTCCAGGGAGGGAGCAGCCACAGCCTCCCTGGGCAACCTGTCCCAGTGTCTCACCACCCCCACTGCAAACAACTTCCTCCTAACATCTAGTCTAAATCTTCCCTCTGTCAGTTTAAACCCATTGCCCCTTGTCCTGTCATTGCAAGACCTTGTAGATAGTCCCTCCCCAGCCTTCCTGTAGGCCCCCTTCAGATACTGGAAGGCTACTAGAAGGTCTCCTCGAAGCCTTGTCTTCTCCAGGCTGAAGAGCCCCAACTCCCTCAGTGACAAAAATAAAAAAGGTGACAAAGGTGACCCTAATAAATTACCTAGCTGACTGTATTCATAATCTTATGCTAGTTTCCAGGAAAACTGTTTTGGTCTTGCTTGGTGCAATACAGTATCAGAAAAGGCAGCATAAAATCACATCTCCATTCAGGAATGAAATGGAGGTGCTCTGCCTTTAGGAGACGTTCAGAGGTGACATCCCCTTCTGAGGACCCTGCAGGGAATGGATGACTCCCAAAGGTGTGAGGAAGCTGACCCCCTACCAAGAGAAGCCCAGATACCAAATTGCACATCTGAGTGACTCCTCTCCATACCTAGGTTAGTCATCTCTTCCTGAAGGCATCACATATCCACACAACAGCCTTGAGATACTCAGCTGCTGAACGTGTCAGTGGCACAAAACTGCACTGCATCCTACAGAGTGAGCGTTTGGAGGTGAGTTGGGTTCCCATCTCTGTACATATGTTTTACCTCATAAAAGTCAGACAGGACCCTGTGTATAGCTGCAGTAGTTATCACTCTCTGGAGGTTGTTAGGAGATTACATGAACAAATATGAATCTGTCAATGATATTTTAGTTAGGATCTTGTCCAAGGGTACATAGAGAGATGCACAGAGAGATGTCTTTAAAATATGTGTCTTTAAAGATAGAGAGGCTGAGCAGGTGAAACAGCTGCATTTTGTAGCCCTCAGCAGGCATTCTACAGTATTGAAGGATATTTCACACTTCTATCTTCTTCAGATGCCAGCTTGCCTACACAGCCTGAGTGACTGCAGCTAGAGGAGGGCAAGGTGGCTGCGTGGGCAGAGAACTGTGGAGCATGATGCAGGGCTGCATGGTTTGCAGTGCACCAGCCTGAAACTGGGAACTTTCCTTGCTTGAGATCTCAAATGTGGACACACCATCTGGGTCCCTCAAATTCCTCTCTGTCACAGGCAGAGGCTGAGCCTCTGCCAGAGAGCAGAGCAGAATAACCTGCCTGGATTGCATGGGACCTTTGCCTTGACGTGGTCTATGACACTCAACTCCTTGTGCAGTGAGACAGAGTCATAGAATCATAGAAT
>WBNM01033761.1:0-50278 GCA_013399055.1 Ramphastos sulfuratus | reverse complement strand
CACTGGTCTCCAGGTGGACATTGTGCCCTTGATCACCACTCTCTGTGTGCCACCATCCAGCCAATTCCTTACCCAGCAGTGCTCCACCCATCTAGTCCATGTTTTTCCAGCTTGGTGACCAGGATGTCATGTGGGACAGAGTCAAATGCCTTACTCAGGTCCAGGTAGATGACATCAGTTGCCCTTCCCTTGTCTACTGTTGCTGTGACTTCATAAAAAAGCCACTAAATTTGCCAGGCAAGATCTGCCCTTGGTGAAGCCATTGCTGATTACCACCAATCACCTCTGCTTTGTTTTCCATTTGCCTTAGCAGAGCTTTCAGCAGGATCTGCTCCATGATCTTACCAGGCACAGAGGTGAGACTGACTGGTCTGTAGTTCCCAGGGTCATCCTTTTTTCCCTTTGTGAAGATGGGTGTTATGTTTGCCCTTCTCCAGTCAGCAGGAACTTCACCAGTCTGCCATGACCTTTCAAATATGATGGACAGTGGTTTAGCAACTTCATCTGCCAGCTCCCTCAGGACCCGTGGGTGGAGTCCCTGGGGCAAAGGTGCACTTCCCACTCGTGATGAGGTTTAGGATGGTTTGATGAAATAAATCAGGTCCGATGGAGGTTTCTTGGTTTTGTTGCTTGTCTCAAGACCATGGTCACTGCACAGCAGTATTACAAGTAGCATTACAATTTCTGGTCAACCACAATAGCTTGCAGAGCATTGCAGGGCCTGAGGAATGGAGGAAGAACACATGCAAGCTGTCAGACAGACTCCACGCTGTGCAAATCTGTCATGACGTGGATGGGGGCTGTGAAGCAAAAGTCATCATCACCTTTCAGGCACAATCCTTGCCCGACTGACGCTGTGAGGAGTTGCCTTTGACATAGCAATGAAATAACACAGAAGTGATAAGAAACCTAAGGAATATTGCAAAAGATGTTACATTGGAGTGGGATGAGGTTTTAGCATTGCCTTTCTGTGCCTTTAACGTTGCCTTTAGCATTGCCTTCCCAGTACAAAAAAAAAAAAAAACCAAAAAAAAACCCAAAAAAAAAAACTAAACCCACACCACAAAACAGCAACCAAACAAAAAAAAGTGTTCATCAGCAGAAGAATATTGAGAGTATTTTATAGTCATAAACCAGAAGTTTAGCTACATTCATAAGCAGAGTTATCCTTGCTCAAGCAAACAGGGAAAGCCTAGTGTTTTGTTTGCAAAGAGATAGCTGCCCTTCATTATTTGTGAAGAATGAAGACAAAGTCAGGAGTGGTTGGCTGAAGGATTGGAAGCAGTAATGAGTAAGTTTATTTTTCTTGGGGTAAAAAAAGACTTTGCAAGAATAGTTAATTGTGAAATTATAAATGTAACCATTAGGAGAAAAAAAAAGATTTAACCACAACAGATGCTGAACAAGTTCTGAATCTGCAGTGACATTATTGAACATCACCCTTTCAGTTTCTTTGATTTAGGAAGATTACATGCCTGAGGGAGAAGTCTTTGTGTCAGCGAACTTGTGGATGACAAACAGCTTAGGAATGTTCGCATCTGTTTGTGGACACCATTTTCTTTAAAAAGGAATTTCAGGGCAGCAGAGAGGAGCGTGTACTTACCTCAGACTTGCCAAACAGGTCGGGTGTCCATGTCTGGGGATGGGAGGAGGTGGCTCAGCTGGGAGACATGAGAGTAGGGTGAAGAGGAGGAGAGCCAGCAAGGAGATGGATGGACAAAGTTTGGCCTCTGAGATGATGGAAAGGAGGAAATCTTCTTAGGAGACCGTTGACTGAAAAGCTGACGCATGGAAACAAGATACTTCCTCCATGAGGTCAGAATGGGCTAGGGCAGATTTGTTTTCTGGTCTTATTGGTTCAACATTTCGCTCCCAACAATCCTGTCCTGCTGTTTGTTGTGGTTTTGGTTTACAGACAGTAGCTGTTTGCCTGACTGTAGTTTGCTATTTTGCCTTGTGGTGCGCCGCCACTCCAGCTGTCAGAGGCATCAGTCTGCCTGTTTTACAGCACAGGTGAGGCAGGTCTGTCCTAAGGCTCTGGCTGACTCAAGGACTCATCACAGCTGTGTGGCCATGCTCTGCTGTCTTGTATGCAACTTGGCAAACCAGGGCCAGATGGTCTCTGACAGTCTCTGTGTGGGTTTCTCACAGTTGTTTTGTGTTTCAAAGGCTTTGCATCATGAGTAAAGGGAGTGAGAGCTACCTGCTTTCCACATGCATGGATTCTTCAGAGCTGCTTCTGCCTTGCTTGGAATGTGAGTGGAAGATGCCTGACCATCTCACATGGCTCAGGCTGGGTGTTTTGGTACAGCAGTGCCCAATGGGGCAGTGTCTCTGTCTCATGCTTCTTCATGCTCCCATGGGCATAAAGAGCAGACGGTCACAGCCTCCTTCAGTTCTGCTTTACGACAGAGGAGTTGTCAGTGTATGCCATTTGTCAGAGATTAGTTTCATTTATACTCTTTGAAGACCCTTAGTTTTTCTACAAAACGTAAACTTAGAGGTAGGTCTTTGTCTCTGCATTCTGAATCTCCTTGGATTTAAAAACAAGGATGAATTAAGTACGGAAGGGTTATTAGTAACCATGCAGGCTGTGAGATTATATGATTTACCTCTTGCCTCAGCCCACGGGCACTGTCTTGCTGGTCCTGGATACTCAGTGCTTCCGTGGTTAAAATCCCAGTTTCTATCCCATATCTATTCGTGGACAATTCATAATGATTTGGTTTTGTGCCAAGGCTGTTTTCCAGCTTGAATAGCTCTTTTCACTCCCTGGTATTCCCTGTCTTCCAAGGATGCTTGCAAAAGCCTGTCCTATCAGATCTTTTGGCTGTTGCTGGGTCAGGCAGTGCAAAGGCACCACACTTAATCTCCCCTACCAACGCTGGTAGCTCTTCTCTTGCCCCTGTTCCCAGTGAAGCTTGTCTTCTGGGATGTGGCTGATGGGACCGATCGTAATCAGCTTACTGTCTGAGCTGCTGTAGCTTGATTTATGGTACGTGAGCTAGAGCTGTCTGCTCACTTCAGGTGCTGCTGTGTGTGCAACAAGCACTGTGAGAAAAAAACAGCTCTGCTCGCTGCTCTGAGGCAGGTACATCAAACTCAGACTGGACAGGGAAAATAAGAAATAAAAAGGCAATGTACATCTGGCGAAAGCAGAACTTCACATGGGATCCATCCGATCTCATGAAAAAAATTACCTGAAATGGAAGCCCTGGTTGAGTGTCTCTTGGGTAATGCACTTAATAATCAAATGAGATGTGCAGGTCTGTCTCATCTGTCTGGAAGACCCAGAGCTCCTAAGACAGCTGCAGCATGCCTTCCTCTGCCGGAATCAGCAGTGAGAGTTACCCTTCCTGTGCCAATCAGAGGTAGCAGAGATCCACCCCAAAGCAATCTCCAGACTCCTTTTCCACTGACACCACTGCAAATGCCAGGACTCCGGTTGATGTTATCAGGTTCTGCACTTTTACAGGAGCCCACTGTGCTCTTACACAAAGGGAGAACTGTGAAGATCAAGGAAGACCAAACCATCCTCTGCCACAGACACACACTTTTTGGAAGGCCCTAATGGCATGCGAAGTACTGGGCTCTGAATTTCCAGCTCCGTGGCCAGATGATCACTACTGCCCCACATCCCATGTCCTGACGTCCGCATTCCTGCTACTTGGCCCTGCTGCCCCATGTACAGCTACCTGTCCTTGCCACCAAGCATCACTGGGTGCTGGGTCAGGCAGATATGGACTCGGTCTATGGGGTGCATGTGAGACACGTTTGGTGATCGAGTGTGACACTGACAGAGGTGAAAAGTGATGGCAAAGGACAAAAACGGTAAGTCAAAATCTTTTCTAAATCGCCTTGAAAAATAATTTTTCTTCCCTAATTTTTATCATTCTGTGATTTGCTAAGAGCAAAGTGCAGCTACTTGCTTGGTGACCCAGACCTCAGACACATTTTTTTTCCTGTGCCGAAGGAGGATACGTCTAAAAAGAGAGGACCATGCCCTCTCCCCACAAAATCCTAACTACACCAACTAAGCATGCCTCACTTCTCCTTTCCATCTTTGTCCTACCTTTGCTCCCTCCTGCTTTTCCCTCATCACAAAATGGATTGAGCAGCACACTCCGGTTTGATCTCTGCCCTCGGGCATCCTGCGTTGGATGCAGCACCTGGTCGAACCGTGCTCTGCCTGTGGGGAACTGCAGCCACCTGGCTCCTCACCTTCTCGCTGGTACTTCTGTGTGCCTGCAGGCAGCTTGCTTCCTTGCCTGCAGTCCCCAGGGCCAGGCAGGTAGCAGTACTTAGCCGACAATGACAGAGCAGTGCCTGTAAGGAGGTATTCTTTTTGAAAAGATAATGATCGTCTTCCTATAGAGAATATTTTGGGCTACAGTAGCTGCCAAGTGACTCTCTAAGCAGTTTAACCTTCAGTACTGATGGGGCCCTTCAATTTTAAGAGCCAAAAATACTGTTTTCTGCTGATTTGCTGTCACAGAGCTCCACTGCCCCACACATACTCTGATTGCTTTGACACTGCTGAACATAAAGGAATAAAAAAGGAAAAATATTATTTCTCTGTGTGTTTTCAAGATTTTATTTCAAAAGAGAGAATTCAAGGGAATGCTTCCTTTTACTGTTCAGTAGTGTGCCCCCTGGCAAAGGATAAAGACATCCTGTGGCAAGGCTTTTGCAAAGCATAATTATGTGATCATGGAGCAGAGAGGTTGAGAGGAAAATATTATTAATAGATACAGCATCAGCAAAAACTCAAATCATAACTCCTCAATTAAGCATAAGAAAAGAAAGTAGAAAACCTGATTAATATCTTATGTTAAATTGATAATCTGATCATACTTACACTGAATACCCAGTTCAGGCAGAAGATAATGGCATCCCGGGAAGCCAAACAGCAGAGTGCATCTCTGCCCGGGTGTGTGCTATTCTGGAGCAGCAGCAGACTCTACAGGTGCTAACTGGCTCATTACCTACAGACAGTTCATCTGGCATGCTGGCCAGCTTCGAGGAAATGTGGAAGTGTCTATGGAAGAGCAGATCATCGTGTCTGGCTGTCAGGGTCACTCCCTCAGAGCAGGGATGAGGGGAGGCTCTGCATGGAGAGGGAATGTGCCGCATCTCCTCTTGCTCTCTGACACTGAAGCAAACCACGCTGGAGTTCAACTCCATTTATACCCAGCAGGAAACCTGGCCCAGAGCCTGCTGTACCTGCTGTGCAATAGGATCAATCTGGTGCATGGGCTGAACAACGGGATTTAGATCACGAACGTTAGGGATGCTCTCTTCTGTGTGACATTTGATCAGATGATTTGAAAGATGCTCTCTTTTGTGTGACATTTGAAAGATGATGGGAAGGAGTGAATGGTAATTCACTCAGTAACTTACTGCACTCCTCCTTTGGGCGACTTTCATGTTAATCCACATAAGTGTCACTCCATCATTCAGATCTGCCTCCTGAGGCACCTATCAAAACTATTCATTTCTCCTATTAAGTCAACACAGACTTGTGAAGACTGTAGTCTGGAGGGTTTTTGTCCCTCAATGATGGGCAGGAGTTAATAGAAATAAAGTGCTGCAATCAGGAAGGGTTTGTATCTATAACATCTACAGCTGCTCTTGGAGCCAAAGACCAATAAATTGTCTCCTAAACTTTTAACCACAGAAAATCAGTGTGCAGTGAGAAATAAGCTCTTTCTTTTTTGATGGCCCAGGTTTTAAACCTGGCTGCAGTGGCACTTGGTGACACACCTGTACCATGCAATGGTATATACAGTTGTGGTTAAAGCTGTGCAGAGGAGCAGAAGCACCTTTTCAAAGTCCCTGCAGTCAGGATGCCACTTTCAGCCCAAGATAGCAGAGCATGAATACTGCTGGAGTTCTCAGGGCCTGTCTACTATCTGTTATCCTCTGGCTGACTGGGCCAGATTAAACCCTTGGTGTGAAGGGCTGTCTGCCTAAGACTGTCTCTACATAAATGGTGACATGCCATCAGCATCCACATTGCACATTGGCAGGCACTTGTTGTAGCAGCACTTGTTTGCTTTTGGCCCTCAAATCTCTTTACAGGCTGTGGTTTTGCATTTCTCTGAGGTAACAAGTTTGGGAACTCCTTTCTTGCTGCTGGTTGGACAGGACAAGCATCTCCTGACCACTGCTGTGACACAGAGTTGGAGACATGGTAGAGAACACTACACTTCCTCTGACTTGGACGCTCCCTCCCTCTGTGTCTCCTCTCTGAAGTTTCAGCTCTAGGCAGCTGATACTGAAGTGCAGTACACAGTACACAGTGAAGCACACTGTGTTTCCCTCTCAAACAGCTTGTGGTTTTGACATCAGAATGGTACCTCTCTCCCTTTGCATTTCATCTGGTGACTGTCAGTGAGAGAGTTACTTAATAATGATGGCTTCTGGCAGCACTCAGTGCCCTGCTGGGGTGAATGGCTTCATGTCACAGGGCTGCCACGTTAGTTACCTTCATCTGTGCTTGTATGCCTATCTTTAATAATCCATTCAAGAAACTCTGCTTTTTACATGATAACTACTACATGGAGCAGAGATTTATTTTTTCGCCTGAGTACACTCTTGGAGAAAATCCTGTGTGTGAACAAGCTATTGAGGAAATGCTTTCCTCCTGCAATTCCTACCCTTACAACAGAGCAGATTTTTTCAGACAACATTTGGGAAAAGTATTCTGATTTGATTTAAGGCCTGAATTCCTACTTTTACGTGGAGTACTCTGCATCAAGGTATCTCTGGATTAGTGCTCCAGAGAACTGCCAAAAGTGCAGCCTTGTGAGACTGGAAAAGTCACTGACAAGATTGCAGTCTGGTTAATGTAAATGCAGGGAGACAGTTGTGTTGCTGATTGTTTTTACTTTGTCAGCCTTTGCTGCAAGCAAAGTCTTCAGTGTATGGGACAGTCCCTTAGGAAGACAGTGCCTAGCTGCTCCAGTGCTTGGCTCCAGTGCTTGGCAGAAGACTTGGGTTCCTTGCATGTGTGCATATCCTTTGTGCTCTCTTGGAGCAGCACTAGTGCTGTAGGAGTGCAGGGTAGTCCCACCAGGACACCTTTTTTGCTTCGTGAGGGGAGCTCTTCAGGCTGTTCCTATGAAACAGCAAATCTATGTCAGGTTTAAAGCCATCTTTTTGAACACTGCCAGAGCTCATGTAGCCTTCTCAGCACAGAGTTCCTATCACTCAAGGGTTGCCGGGCACCTGCTTCTTCACCTGGAAGTGATGTTGAATGAATTGAGGAGAGCTGAGTGCCTGCTCTTCACAAGAATTTAATCTCTGTTTCAAAAGGACAGCTATCTGACAGGGCAAGTTCAAAAGTGAGACCCATCCTGTGAATGCATCCTGAGGAGTCTCCAGCAAGTCCTGGAAAGTTCCCAGGCTGCTGGTGGGCAGAAGGTCTGCTCCTTGACCAGCAACCAGCGGGCTCAGAGAGTTTGCCTCCCGCAAGGAGAGGAACAGGGGTGGCAGCTGCACTTCCCTTTCGTTCAGAGCATGTGTTCCTTCATTTCACAGCAAAAGGGGAAAAGAGCTCTGGCGAAATGCCGAAGTCCCCCTGGAAACAAGAGTATTTTCAGTTAGCCCCAACACCTGCTTGTGGTGCTGGAGCTTACCCCCGCTTAGCCATGGGAGGTGGAATATTGTCTTTGCAAAAGAGTTACAATAGTGGAAGTTGGAAAGCAAAGCCTGTGGGAGATCAGGTACCCGAGGTTACAGTTTGGCTAATGCCATCCATTTCTGGATGTGCAGGATGCCCATGGTATGATATGGATGCCCAGGATGATGTGAGAGCCAGTGTCTTACTCGTGGCCAGAGACTTTATCTGGGGGCTTGGTAGTCAACATTACTCTGCAAGTGGTGCAAGAAACTCCATTAGGATACTGCTCTGGTAACAGACACTCACGAAGCAGGCCAAAGCCATGATCTTGTTATCCTTAGCTGTGAAGTCAAGCCCCAGATTTCCCACATTCCAGCACAGCTGTTGACTTGGTGGACAGCTTTGTTCTTTATGCCTGTGGCACACAGAAGTGTCCAGCGGGCTGGAATCCAACAGAGTGTTTGCCCTGCGCGTGCAATGTGTAAGAGGACATATGTCCTGTTTGCCCGGAACACAGGACATGGTACAGCCTGCAAAAAAGCTCACAGGCTGTTTGCAGAGCCTAACAAGATTTTCCTTTACAAGATCTCCAATACTCTACGTTTCTCCTCCTGGGACATTTCCATTACCCATATGGCATTAACTGTGGGAAGAGGTGGGGGTCATTTGAGGTGCCAGGATTAACCAGGAGAAGAACTTAAAGGTGACCTGAGTGGTACTCAGAGAGAGCATTGCCCATGGCCGTGTGAATGGAAATAGTCTGTGCTGGTTGGAAGGCTTTTCCATCCCATCCCATGGTGATGAGACCTGGCAAAGTAGAAATCTTTCCCTTACAGATTGTGGTATTTCTTTCCCAACTCCCTCAATGACAAATAGATGGAAAAATGTTCAGACCCTGATTCAGACATGATGTCCGAGCCACAGCGAGGGACCTTTGCTAAGTCTTCTGCTTACAGAGAGGGCCTTGAGCAATCCACTTTTGCATATATTTTAAATACATTTTTTCCTTTGATATTTTTGATTTTCTATGTTTTCTGACTTTCCGATTTGGAATAATAAATTGTGAAGAAATCTTTCAAAGAAGGGTTGCCAGAAATGCCCAACACATTTGTGTATAGGTGCTCTTCAGACCAGACCCTTCTGAATAACTGGTAACCAGAGTGGGTTTCCTACTGAGCAGTCCTGTGTTCAGGGTAGTATGTCACCCTAGGCTTTGTATAATACAGCCAGTGGAGGCTTCTTCAATTAATTATATTTATTGCCAAATAAGGAATCTGTCTGGAGAACTGATTTCTGCTGTGACTAGCTGAAAGCCTATTCAATAGCACCATGATGGCTTTTAAATTACAGTGTGTGTTGAGGCAGACCTGCTAATAGGGTGAATTTTCTACGGATCAAAATGTCCCTTTTCAGCAGATCTGTGCTGTACCAGTGTCCTTGCCTATCTCAAGTGGCAGGCTTTGGGGGGGTGTTCTGGAAGCTTCATGAAAAATGCTTTATGAAACCCCTCTGATCTCAGCAGCACACAGGAGAGAGCATGTCTGTATGAGGCTGCTGTTTGAGAGCAGGGGGAGCACCTCACTCTAATGCCCACTCCTTTTAATGCTTCAAGCAGCTCTCCTTGCCACGTGGCAATGCAAACGCCTCAGTGACAAGTTTCTCTTAGCCCTGTGGACACAAAGGCTGTTCTCTAGAGAAAAATAGATGTGGAGACCATTTGGTTTAAATTGCCTCAGGCAAGTGAATAAAATTAATTAGCTGTCTTTTAATTCTGATTCATTTTCCCTTTAATTCAATTTACCGAATTGCACGGGCAGAGCCTGAGCCTCTGGGTAATATTAACATTAATAAAACACAAATAAGCAAATGTTGTTGTGTTGCCAGCAATAAAAGGAATGCCCCTGAGTACACAGCTCTCCCTTGCCATAAGTAAGAAGCAGACACAAGAACTGTGCCTGCAACCTATTGTTTAAGCTGTCTTTAAACCCCAAAACTTTCAAGTTGACACAAAGAAGCTAGCAGGAAGAGGCTGAGAGTTAACACATCAAGACATGGCCAGCTGAAGAGGAGAAATGAGAGGGACAGGTAGGAAAGTTTTGCCTTTTGTAATCCAGTATAAAGATTCAGACTTGATTGATTGGAGTGAGTCTGAGAAAGGTCACATTTTTTTCTTGCTTCTGCAGCGTACTGCAGTCAAAACTTGGCTCCCAGCAAAAAGAACAGAGGAATGGAAACTAATAAGGTAAGAAATCAGTCACATTGGTAGTCAATAATGAGAACTGATGAAAAATAAAAAATGGAATTTTTCGTGTATGTGAAAAGTGACTTATATGACCCTGCAAAAATGTACATGAATGTATTCTGCATGTTTTTGAAGGGCCTCTGACAAATTAGGATAGAGATTAGAAAGTTAATTTCTCCTGCGATAAAGCAGGCTCTGCAGCTGCAGAGTAGCCCATGCTTTGTTTTATCTAAGTCCATCCACAGCCATACCCTTTACACAGTGATATCCTTCTTCACAGCACTGAAATCATTGTGGTCAGGTAATTGTTAAACACAGCAAGGAAACGCAGCCACACGGTCAACGGCGTTGGAGCTACTCCTTCGGCATTTGTTCCAAATTTTGAAGTGTACGTTTCAGAAGATTGGATTTCACCCCTTGTTCAGTGCAAGGAATGTTTTCCTGGAGTTCTGACTCCAAGTACTGAGCCTATCTGTTATTTACTCCTTTCTTAGACACTTTTCCTCATTGCCCGTATCTCTGCCAATTTAGGATAAATGTTTTATGCTAATCCACCAGATGACTCCGAGTTCTCTTGCTGTTGTCACCAAAGAAAATGATTCATTCTTCCTAAGAAGGGACTGGGACATTTATTCTGCTAGCATGTCATTCCTAAAAGCATTCATTTGTAAATTTTTAATGAGCTAGTTGTTTGGGGAAATTGATTTAAAGGCGGGATGGTGTATTTTCCCTTATGATTAACGTGGACTAAGTTGTAGGGCTTTTGGGTGCTGCTGCCTACACCCATCAAGACTGAGGGCATTTGGGGGCTGTCTTGGTCTCCTGGTGCTTTGGTTTGTGCTGAGGTGGGAGGGACTTTTGCCATTTGGACCTTAGAGGTCCATCTGCAAGGAAGTGGTTATTGTTATCCAGAGACTAAACTGTCCATGGGATGTAAATCTGGCCACAATGCTGTCAGTTTGGGCATATTTCATTGCCTGGCCAGGTGAGGCTGGGGGACTGGAGGTGAGACCCTGCCTGGGAACTCGTTGCCTCCAGCCCCACATTTGCCCTTTGGCACAGTGAAATGTGTTCTTAGCACACAGGAAGGGTCAGCTTCCCACGGGCTCCGCTGGCCGCTGCTAGCTCTTCCTTTTCTTACCATGCAGTGTTCTGTAGGAAGGTCAGTGATGGTGGCTGAGCAGTGACATCTGCAGCATCAGCAGCAAAACAAAGCTGAACGCAAAGGAGGGCAGGAAAGAGAAAGGTCATCTGTGTCCTGCAGTACCTGGAGACACGATAGCCACAGACCCAGAGCTACCACNTTTTGGCTGCTGCTGCTGTTTTTGCTGCTTTCGCCACCGCTTGATCCCTTTCCCCATCTTCCTTCAGGTTATTATATTTCTTGTAGTAGTTGTATTTTTCCCTATACTGTTATATTTAGTTTAAACTATAAGAAATATAATTTGTTTTTCCTGACTTCACAAAAAAACAATACGTGTTGTGGTGAGTTTATTCTACCAGGGGAGGGATCCACCCTAACCTTATACAGTTGGCTTGGGCTGAGAGAGTGCATTCATTTAATATGCCAATCACAAAGGAGTGTGAGGAGCTGAAGAAGTATTCTGAAAGAAGGAGGCAGCAATTCAGTACAGAGATATGAGCTACATAGGTAGAGCCTGAGACAAGATGGGGATGGAGTCATGTCCTCAACAGAAGGCTGACACATGGTAACCACTTTCAAGCATGTCAGAAACGGCTAAGCCAGAAGTGTACTATTCTGTATGTCTGTTCCATTACAGCAGGCAGGACTGGAAAAAGGAATGTTTAGGGCAAAGATTTCCCAACATTTTCTAATTGTTGGCAGAGCCTGGCAACTGAGCAGAGTGCCAA
Organism: Ramphastos sulfuratus; assembly: GCA_013399055.1. NCBI lineage: Eukaryota > Metazoa > Chordata > Aves > Piciformes > Ramphastidae > Ramphastos > Ramphastos sulfuratus. The sequence goes on along the minus strand of WBNM01033761.1, from coordinate 38,540 downwards.
GGGAGGTTGTTTACCATTTGAGTTTGATAGGTTTAGGAAATAGGTAAAATTTTATTGATCAGTAATGGTTCATATATGATTTATCCTGGTTTGATGCTTAGGGACAGACTAAATGACTCCTCGAGCCCATTCCAGCCTTATTTGCTGGGATTTTTACCTTATATAAACTCCAGCGCAGGTCTGACCCAGCTGGAATGCTCTTGTCATTAACCAAAACAAAAGGCTTACATGTGTGAATGGTGAATTATGTACTGCTAATTAAAGCTTTAAGTAATTATACAAGGCCTTTCCCACATTGTGTTTATACTTTATGAATATTATTTTAGTTCACTACCTATAAATAACAAGTTGAAAGTCACTGTCCTTAAGTGAATCCATATCTAGTTTTCTGTGAGCGAGATTAACATTTTTAATAGACTCTCCGTGATCCACTGAGGGTTATTGGAGGATTTTTTTGCATTGTTGCTAGGCAGTTTCCTCCATGCTAGCAGACACTGCTCGATATGTCGTGGCTCATTAAAAAAGTCTTTGTTCCTTTGAGTCTGTAACAGCTCAAGTCTCTAAAGTTTGCTGCTCAGGACAAGGACAGTTTAACTGGTATGAGGACTGATGAGACAAAATAAGAGCAACTGTGCAGTGTTCTAAAATAATATGATGCTTACAGTGCCATAGTTCCACTGGGTGAATGAAGTGGCAAGTGTTTAAATACTATTTATTTGTGAGGAAAGAGCATTGGGTTCAACTGTTCTGACATCGGTTTTGTCCAGGTAATTTCAAAGAATTGAGTATCAGATTCAAATATAAGAACAATAAATATAAGAATATTAATGCTGGAGGGATCAGGAATTTTTAAAGAAGCACAAATTATTTAAATTCTACAATGTTGTTTGCAGTTAAAAAACGTGTTTCAGGTTGTTAGCAACTCCACAATGACCATTGTTTAGAATATTAGCCAACAGACAAGGTAAAAACACCTCTGCAGAATGAGCTGAGTAGCTTTCATAACAAGATGGATTACTGCTGGGTGCTAAGCAAGAAGGGCAGCAGCTCTGCTGGGATGGTCCCCGGGGGGATGAGGTCCAATATGCTGCTGTTAACCTGAAGCTGCTGCACTACATATGACTGCAAAACATCTGGTGCAGAGAGATGAGGCTGTTTGGTTTGAGCGATTTAAAGCATCAGGCAGCTTTGCTTCTTGTGACTTACAGAGGGTATCAGTGCATACAGTTAGCAAATGCAGAGAAAGCTCTTTGTAGGAGCTAAACGTTCACAGGATCGGTTGCAATTGTGCTGACCTCTATTCATCCTCACAGAGCATCAGAAACCTGTCATGTCTGCAAACAAGAGAATATGTGAGAGGATTGATCTTCATATCATCTCTTAGGAAGTTACCACTTAGAAATTTATTGAATGGCAGGCTGGAGTACAAGGCTTATAGAACAAGAGGACACTTGGCACAGATGTGAAGATTTACTGATTGGAGAGAATAGCCTGAATAGGTGCTTGGCCATTGAGGAGATCTGTTCAGTCTCCCGTAGCCAGTCACAAAGAGCAACAGAAATGCCTTTCTCACATGACACCAGTGACCCCCCACCACTGGGCGCTCTGAAGACCAACATGTTCCAGTCCAGTTAGAGCATACAGAAAGATTTCAATGAATACAAGAGAGGAAAAAAAAGTGAGAATCAGCCACCCCAAAAGGCAGGATCTCAAAACATTTCATTTCAGCATTTCCATGATATCCTGTCTCCTTTTATAAAAGACAAAGACAGCCACACTTGGCTCAAGATGGCAGCTTACTCTTGAAAACTCACTCCTGTATTATTGCAATGGAATAAGCTGTGTTAAAATGAAAACACTTTGATTTTGGACTGGGACATGTAGTTCACACCAGCCCAAATTGATCTCTTTCATCTTCTGAAAACTGGGGAGAGGGTTAAAAAAAAAAAAAATCTTTAATTTAGAAATGAGTTACATTTCCTAGGTGGCTTTGTTTTGCTTTGTTTTCACTGGAGTAGAGGGCAAAGACAGTATGAATCCATCGTTCACCAAAACACTCCAGCCCTGAAATTCCTTATGCCGAAATGAGTTACATTTCCTAGTCCTGCTGCCTCAAGACAGACTATTTCTTTTCCTTTTACCCTTCTGCAAAGACTGATCTCAACCCAGCTTTATCAGCAACCCCAGCTGCAGCAGCAGTACCTCCAGGCAGCATAGCCACTAAAGGGCAGCCTAACCTGGTCACCAAACCTGTGGTTCACCTCCTCCGGAAGTGTGTTCATGGGGCTGGACTGTCACAGAAGTCTTAGGTCCAACCACAAACCACTCTCTGCTTCTCCCTGAGGCAGAGATGGACCAGATCCAGCTGGATCTGCCCCTCCAGTGGTCTGGGGTCTTCAGGCAAGTCCTCTGAGGAGTCACTGTCTTCTTCCTTGACAGTCAGTTTATTTCTACCCTCCAGCCCTTGGCTTTTCCTCCTTTCCTTCTCCCTCTCAATCCAGATCTTTCCCTCCTATGAAATCCATCCATCTCCAGATCTATCTCTGGTCCTTTCCTTCCAGCAGCACACTCACCAGCTGACTCACACAAGCTCACATTTCATTGTAGCTTGGCATTTTTCTGCCTGCCTATGGTAGTCTTTTCCTGGAGAGGAGAAAATGATGGCCAGCTTCCACCCAAGGACAGTGAGAGGGACTTCTAAATGGGCACAAAAGTGTTGGCAGACACTGTGTGTGGATTTCAGCTCTTGCAGAAGCAAAATCAGCAGCAAGTCAGGTATCTATGGCCATGTCCACTTCTCAAAAGGGGTTTGGCTGCCTGTGCTCACAGGCAGCTCTGATATGGTGGAGCTGTGACTTGGGATCAGCCTTGTGAGGAAATAGCTGCGTGAGAACAGGCTGTGATGAACTCACTCGAGACTTCCAGCCCCTCACCTAGAAGCTTATTTTCAGCTCAGGCACTCAGCCTCAGTCCCTTCCTGAGCCACTGCACCGCATGTCTGTTCAGGTTCCTTGCTGACCCAGGTCCATGGGCTTAACACGCTGTCTGCTTCAGCCCCACACAAGCCCTCAGCCCTGCCTGTGCCCAGAGGAACCTCTATAAAACCTCAGAATTCCTACACCAGTTAATACCAAGGCAAAATAAGACTCATAGACACGCATTTGGTGCCATGGTCTAGTCTTGAGGTCTGTGGTAGTGGGTTGGACTTGATGATCTTTGAGGTCTCTTCCAACCTTGCTATACTGTGATACTGTGATACTGTGATACTGTGATACTGTGATACTGTGATACTGTCTCCATGGTAACTGTATGTAAAACCATTGGAATCATAGAATCATAAGCCTAATACTGCAAAGTCCACCGCTAAACCATGACCTCGAGCACAACATCTACATATCTTTTAATACCCCTGGGGATGATGACTCAGCCTCCTCACTGGGTGGTGTGTTCCAGTGCCTCACAACTCTTTCAGTGAAGAAATGTTTCCTAATGTTCAAACTAAACCTTCCCTGTTGCAACTTGAGACCGTATTCTTTTGTCCTGTCATTTGTTACTTGGGAGAAAAGTCCAACCCCCACCTCACTTCAGCCTCCTTTCAGATAGTTGCAATGAGGTCTTCCCTCAGCCTCCTCTCTCCAGGCTAAACACCCTCAGCTGCTGCTCAAAAGAGTTGTTCTCCAGACCCTTCACAAACTTTGTTGCCCTTTTTTGCCACATTCCAAAACCTCAGTGAGGGGTCCCAGTCTGAACCCTGTATTTGCTGACACCTACTCCTCCTGGTCACATGGTGCTGATAGAGGCTAGGATGCTGGATCATGTTCAGCTGGCTGTGGCCCAATACCCACAGGTGCTTTTCTGCTGGGCAGCTTTCCAACCACTCTTCTCCAAGTCTGCAGCACTGCGTGGGGTAATTACTAGAGATACTTGTAGCTGTGTTTTTATATCCAGAAGGAGCAGCCTGCTGCACTCAGGTGTGCTTAACCGAATTGATAAAAACAGTAACAATAGCAATAGCAATAACAATAACAATAGCAACAGCAATAACAATAACGATAACAATAGCGATAACAATAGCAATAACAATAGCAATAGCAATAACAATAATAAGAACAATAACAGTAACAATAACAATAACAATAACTCTTCCCTGGAAAGGTGGCACTTCAGGAAGAAGTAGCCTGTGAGGAGGAATAATGACATCAACATGTGTTCTTCTCTAAAAATATGGAAAACTGGAGCAGATCTCAGCCCCATGTGTTTCCTGAAAAGATGCACTGCTTACATATTATTACACAACTCACAACTAGAAAAAAAGTGCTTCCAAAGTCTACTTCCTTCCTTGCATAAGTGTCCTACTTCACTCAGCTTATTTACTCGTTGGAGAAGTACCTGTCATCTCAGCACACTTGCCGTTGCCCTTCTCCCGCAGGAGCTAAGGATCATGCCTGGTTTTCTAAATTAACAAGCTCTGAGCTGCTAAGGTTTTAAAGATGCATATGCTACGTTAGGCCTTATTAGATGACAAATCTGTCTTCCTCCCACCACGTTCATCTGCCAATGTACATCAGGGGAGTGCAACATCCTCAGCATGCCATGGTAAAACAGGGTTAGACATAAGGAATGCAGTATTCTACTGAAACTGCACTGGGAAATTTGCCCTGGGAATGTGATATTGCTCAGGTCAGACAAGCCCAGAATACCAGGATACCATGTCACCATGTCCTGGTTACAGGCAGTCTGGGACCTCATCACTGATTTCTGTTCAATGACATCCAATAATAAGGCCCAGAGAAGAGAAACTATATGGAACAAGGAAAAAAAACCCACAACTTCCATAGGCTACAGCAATTGCTTTCACTGAGTGATTAAATTATTCCCTATGCATTGTTTGGCAGAAAGTTTTGGATACTCAAAATGAGCAATAATTCCCTTGTTACCACTCTCACTGCTCATAAGGTACTTTCCCAAGGACTGGGGGCAGCAAACAAAGACTAACAGGTAAACCAACAAAATCCAAAGAAGGCTGTGGTGCCAGGGAGGCAGCTGAAGCTCAAAGACAAGTGAAGATTATTTCTGATGAGTCAGGGGTTTGCTCTGGTTTTGTTTATTTGCTTGCTTGGTTTTGTTTGTGGGTTTTGTTGTTTGTTTGAGTAAACATCTGTAATTCTGGGAATCAGTCTTAAAAGATCAGTATTAACCTCCAAGGCTGTGAAACCTATCCACAGCTGCTGACTCCCAATGGATTTCGGCTGAACAGTGACTCCAGATTTTGTGGCTGTTCTTGACACTACAAATCACTGCACAGAGGATCTGCAGTTTTGAAAAAGTAGATCCTGTTTCCTGACATTTGGCAGCTGGAATCCACAGGTAATTTTGAAAAGCCAACCCTAGCCAAACTGCAACATGCCACGTGGGACTGCAGCAGCAGGAGCTGAGGTCCTGTTACCCACAAATGCCTTCTTTAAACCACTCCTCCCACCGAGGTAAAGGAATGGCAACGTACACTGGAGCTGTCGCTAGCTCCTGTTGTACATTTGCACTAGAAAAATGTCTCCTTTACACTGTAAAGTGCACTTCTTCAATTTATTACCTCATACTGACATGTTACTTTAAGCTTTCTCATTTCCTTACTTTAATTACTTTCTTGTAAGGAGCTTTGGTTGCAAGAATTAAATTGGAGTCCTTGACTGTGATGTTAGCAAACTCAAAGTCTGTGGTTCCCAGCTATGCTTTCTTTGGGTGTCAAAGCAGTGTGTTTGCACCACTGCAGTTTGCTGCAGCAGGCATGTCATCACCTCTGCAATGCTGGAAGTATTTTTCTATCCCTTCTTTTTTCACCTCTCCTCTTTCATTCAGTTTTCCCCTGAGCTGCCCTTCACCCCAGAGCTCTACTGCTCAGCTGGTCTTCTGCCAAGTCACCTCACTGTACCTCTCTTTTCATACAAGCAGTCATTCCTGCTGCTGTCTTAAAGGTCAGTCTCAAAGCCAGTCACCTCCCTGGAGTGAGATGTGAAACATAGTGCAAGAAAGCTGAACAGGAAGCAGCAAGACAATCAGAAAGATATCTTTAATTACTTCCCCGCTAGCAGAGCTCAGTGCAGTCTGCTATGGTAGCATGCACTCAGATATCTGAACTCAGCCGTGTATGTGGCTGTGAAACCTAACCTGTGCTCTGTGCTCTCTCACATCCCTCTATGTGGGAATTAATGAGAGGAAACGTGGCAAAGCTGAGATTCTATGAAGACGAGATACCAAACTGTGTTGCTCCTGCAGCAGCAGTGCCTTCAGCCCGATGCCTGCACCACCTCCTTCCTTAGCCTTATTTGTAGGGATGGATGGTGGGGAAGGAAAAGACACAGGGAGGACCTTCTGATCTGCTGGCTCTGTAATAGCAAGCCAGGTCCTTCCCAGCAATTCAATGGGGCAAAGCAGAGCTGCTGAGCAAGGAGGTTTGCAGGTCTCAAGAGGTCAGCAAATAAGGTATGCTGTGGCCATGGTCCTGCAGCCAGAGTAAGGGCTGACAGAGAAAAGTAGTCCCAGCATCTCCAAAACCATCTTGCATTACATCTTCAGTCCCAGATGTAGGCAGGAACAAAGCAACAGCAAGAAACAAGCAGGGGAGAGAAGGGAGAACAGAAATGATCCCTGTCACTTTTCCAAACATGCCTGCCACCCTGTTACATCTCCAATGCTTATGCCTCAGTGATCAGACCTCCAACGAGCCAAATGTTTCCTCAGAGGAACTTTCTGGTATAAGAGTACCTTTCTCTTTTCCTCCTGTTTCTTTTCTTTCTTTCTCCTCACATCATGATCATTAGGGGTCTAAAGGCTTTATAGCTCCTGTGCCTGCAGATCCACCACTTGGCACAACCAGCCCAATACCCTCAGCTGAGGAACTCCTCCATAAATAACACCGCAATAACCACTTAAAAAGAAAAAGAAGAGGGAAAAGGCTGCAGCAGGATTGCTGAGAGCACTGATCAACCAGGGAGCACTGGTACAAAGGAAGAGTATCAGATTCAAATGATGACCTTCAGTGTTCTGGAGAGCTGATTTTTGTTGTTTCATATAGCTAAGCAAGTTAGGTTCAATGCAGAGCAAGTGATCATTTCTATAAAATTAAAAAAACTAAGTAAAAGAGGGGGAAAAAATCATCATCAGAGTGGGCAATGATGTGGCAAAAACATTTTAAAATAATAAATAAAAACAGCAATTCAGTGGAGAACTATTTATTATCTCTACCATTCACCCTCCTACTGATGCCATCGTCAAGTATAAATACAACCAGGTATAAAAGAGAAAATTGCCTTCCATTTTATGTTGGGATTACAGCAGACAAAGCGTTCCATTGATGTTCTAATGCACAAAAAACAAGGCCTTCTGTTTCACCAATCGTAATGCCACAAAGCTGTGACTAGCATATTCCAGTTGTATATCTGCAAAGTTATAACTAGGGCAGAGAAATGTATTTAACACATGTGACCTCTGGACAGAGTGTTTCTATTCTTGTCAGTAGTTAATTCATGTAAATCAAACCAAGAAAATAGCTGCCAGTCTATTCTACCCTGGTGTGTTCTGCTTCTTTTTAAATATTTGAAAGGCAACATTCCCCTTAATTTTTTTTTTCAAGACATAAAAGCTGAATTCTAATTTCTTAGCTGTCCTGACATGGTGATGACAGCTCCACAAACCTGTGTAATTATAGCAAATTGACTCCTGCTCTCTGTTTGCAGAGAAGTGCTACGGAGCCCTTTTTGAACGCTCGCTGGCAGGGCCGGTGGACAGTGCTTATCACGCGGTTGCTTGGCAGGCCTCCGAAGAGGAAACCTGAGGATGCTCCTGGGGGCTGACAGTCAAAGGGGTAGTGTAGCACAAGCCTTCAGGCTGCACACAACATGTGCCACTGCACGTGGAACTCCTGCCCCCTCACACCCCTTGAAAATCTGGATTTAGAGTTCATGTATTTCCATGGTCATCAGCAGAGTCTGGTGCTGCAGTGCACAGCAATGGCTGGAGAAGTGCTGCCCTGGTTTGGCGTGTAACACTATGGGATGCATCCCAACAAGCAAGGCAAGCACATAAAATGTGAGATTTGGGCAAACCTCTGTGCTGATCCAAATTAAATTCATAGGAATAATTTACTACTCTAGAGATGTATAAAATGATAACCTGTTCTCCTATAGCGTTTAGGAAAAGCTGATTTCTTCTGGCATGAGAAATCGGGGAGTTCATTGAACCCATCCTTCACTCACAGTTAAAGTTAGAACAAACCTTAATGTTAAACAAATGCAGTGAGAATTGCCAATCTTTGGTTTCATACAGCTTTCCTCTTGTAACTTAATTGTGTGTGTCTTCAGGTAATCAGGTTACTTTTTGCCTCTTACTGAGAGTGTAAGGACAACAAATCCCTTTGGTAGCAGAGTTGAAGTGCTGAACCCATTTTGCTCACAGAATCAGGCAAATTTGCTTTGGTTTACAGGGAGGGAGTGCCTAACCTTCCTCCTCCTCCTTTGCATGCTGAGAGCACTGACAGGGCCTTGCCAGTGCTGCCTGCAGCTGCCCCGTGCCTGTGGGCAACACTGATGAGGCCACTGCTATTTCTGGGGTTCATCCTCCAAGACTGGAGAGTGCCAGTTCCTCCTGACTTCAGAAGACCCAAGTGCACAGCATGCTGTATCTAGGAGGTGCAGGAGAGCTGCTGCAGCATCAAGGTGTTACAGACTGACCTGCTAAGTGGATGTGAAAGATCCCTGCCAGAAGATATAGATAGAGACTGCCCTAAAACTAATTTAAGAGCACTTTCTGCAGTACTTTAATATAAGAATATTTATACATTTATTTAAGAAAATCCTTCCTCATTAAAAATCCCCAGTGCATTAGTTAGTGTAGGTCAAGAAGCCATCCTCCAGCTCTTAGGTCTCAGCCTCATCAGTGGCTCAGCCTCATCAGTGAGAAAGGAGTTTTGCAGGGATCCAGAGTCAATAATCCCACCAAAAAATAAGGTTGTTTTGCCTTTTCCCCATGAAACAATGAGAAAAAGAGGAACTATTAGAGGAGAAGAGAATCAACAACATATTTTAAGCAGAATTCAAAGGATTAAAGTAATACAACCACTCAGCAGATTACCTACACCAATGGAGGCAGACCAGGTAAGTTTGTGGGAACACAGACAATGGTCTGTGCTTTTCCTCAGGTATTAGAAGCAGTCAGTCCAAGTGCAGCCTCCTCACGGCGACAGTGGGTCTGATGCTCAGGGGCACACAGAACGCTGAACCAGCACACATCTTGTCCATTATACTTCTCTAGCCTATCTGTTCATCCGTCCCCAGCACAGATATTTGGTGGGGTATTGCGTGGCACAGAAAACAGCCTAAGCTTCCCCTTTGCACAGACCAGGCGTTCTTAACAACCCCCTCCTTTGGTCCCACCTCATGTCCCCCTTCTTGGTGCCGCCAGCTCCTTCGCTACTAGCACTGCTTGGAGACAGAGAGGGTTGCTCCTTGGGCCACCATCGCCACCATATCCATCCTGCATTTCATCCGGAAAGTTACTGCAGACTATCCCTCAAGTCCTACAAATACGGTCACACACCTACAGAATGCAGTGGCTTCTAAATTATTTGGTGAGCTCTCACGGTAAATGCCTTCCCCCTGGGTTGCAGGTGCACTGCCATGCACTGTGTGGTGTTTATAGCAGTGCTGGGGTGAGAAAGGAGACTCAGCGACAGCATCATGACATACATCATTCCTTAAAAACACCACTGATCAAGCAAGGATATACTCATTATTTTTAGCCCAAAAATACATTAATATTTTGCCCCAGTGTTTCTGGCTATTCCTGTTTCTCAGCTAGCCATTGTGCTTTCCTCGTGAGTTTCACCACATTTTGCTTCCTTGCATTGGCCACTGCTCAGGTCAGTCTCATCTCAGCTGTGGCCAGTCCAGGTTTAGGACTGCATGTACTGCTTCTCTATGGACACATGTGAATTCTATCTTAAAAAGACATCAGGGGTTCCAGAGGAACCAGTAAGACCTCTACTTCAACACATATTGCCTGTTTGAATACAGCCTGAACAAAACGTTCATGCCTCAGAGGTCAGAAGCAGACACGACAATAAAAAGTCTCCCTTTATTCAGGAAAAAAGGGCCACCAGTTCATAGCTGCACAAAAACTGACTGCCAAATGATTGTGAGAAGCTCCAGCACCTCCTTCAAATCTGTGTTTTACATGAACAGATAAAAGAAATACATTATACTTAAGGAGGAAATGGTAGGGCAAAGAAAAATAAACTGGTAAAGTAAGATTTTCAAGAAGAGAAGGTGGCAGCTTTTGTTGTCACAATGCTTCCTAGTAAGACTACTCACCTGCCTTATATAAAAGACATCTGTGAACTTATTTGGAACATATTTGGATAAAGGTGAGTCAGAAATGGTGATGGAGATGCATGAGAACAGGAAGCAAACAGCCTTTGAAGGCTTTAGGAAAAGTGCTGCATAAAGGACCCCAAGGGGAAAAAAAAAAAAAAAAAAAAGAAAGAAAAGAAAGATAGTGCAAGGCTCAAGCAGTCAGACAGCTTCCCTGAAAGCTGCTTCAGAGTGGGCAGTGTGGCGCTGATCCAGTTGGACTCTTCATGGGAAGGCCTAGAAATGTGGTCTTGTAGTGTCTGTGTGCCTTCATCTGAGAAGGCGAAGGAGATTGGAGTAGGACAAAGACTCTGTAAAATTAACCAGAAACAAACAAACAACCTGGAAAAGAAAGCTCTGAAAATATATAGGGTAGCATGCACACCTTTGGGACTGCTCTGTTATAAACTACAGCCTTATGAGTAGTGTTGAATCTTCCATCTGGATTTTCATCTTCCAAGATAAAGAAAAATCCTCCTGCAAAGTGGTGTCGGTAGGGTAGCTCTACCCTCCTCTGCAAGTCAAATATTGGGACAGGCAATGGGGAGAGTAGGGAAAAATGTTGTGAGCAGCGGAGGAGTCTAAAACAGTTTTATAAGAGCAGATTCTTCCAGAGACAAGCAGAGTGGTGAAGACAGCTCCCCCTCAGCAGAACAACTATTGGTGGGCTCTATGAAGGGACAGGGCAGCAGCACCAGCTGCAGCATCAGAAGTGGATGGAGAATGACCAAGAAAAGAACTCAATCTGGTGTAGCAAGCAGCAACAACAGCCATGCAAACTAACCACAGACATCAGAGGCAGCTGCCTGCACAGGTGAGCATTGCCAAGGCTCAGCAGCCCATCCTGTACCCCGTGATGCTGGGTTGTGGGAATATTTCAGAGTCTGGAATGTGACTCACTTATTCAAATTCATCCTTAGGACAAATTCACCAGCCTCAGCTGGGTTGCATAAGAGCTGAGCTTGGCTGGGCATCTGAGCAGATCTCAGTTGCAGAAGTAACTCATACTGGCTTTTATATCAGCAGTTCCTTATCGAGAACTGGCTGAGAAATTGTCACTGCATAGTGAATAGCAGCAACAAATCAAGCCACAAGGAATGGCCAAAGTGAGTGGAGTTTCATCTTCCTCTCCACCTTTAATCATAGTTAACCCCACACATTTTAGGGATTAAATAGTCACCTTTTGTTTGATAATCGGTAGCTATTGCATTTCCTTACTAACTAAATTACAAAAAGAAGAAAAGGTGGCCCAAAAATTAAATGGGATCTACATCTGAAAATAGTTAACTGACACCTAGGGAAAGCAGTTTGAAAGAGCAGTTTGAAAGCAGTCTGGAAGAGCAAGGAAACTTAGAAATGAGCCACCCACCAAACGCCTCCTCACATGGGCACCCAGAGTCTGCAAACTAATGTTGACAAAAATCCAGTGTGGTTTGGGACTGATATATACACACAGATCTGCCATGGGAACAAGGACACTTCCCCTGTCTCCTCTGAAAGCCCAAGCCAACAGACCCTACCTCAGATGTCAGATGTCTCTTGGAAACTGCTAGCCACAGGAATACGAATTGTTTCACCCACAATATCTTTGGCTTGATAACACCAGGCAAAATTGAGACAAAAGTCTGGGAGAGATTCATCTAAATCAGGATGAGCAGCTTGGGAAGCCAACATCCACTTCCCTGCCAGCCGCTTGTGTTTTGAGGCTCCAGGTCTAGTGACCAGGAAGAGGGACAAGTGCCCGCCCCTACACACTCCTCTCAGAGCACCCGGGCTCCCTTCAGTGAGATCTTGCAGTCCTCAAGCAGGTTCCTGAGGCACTAGGATGTATAGCCTGCCCTGCTCTGCTTCTTTGGTCTGCAGACGTGGGAGAGGAAACAGGGAGCACTGCCTGTAGTTAGCTGCAGCTGCTGATGTTCCAATGAGCTCCTAAAACTTTCTGAGCTCCTGACCCTGTCTCACTGGACCAGGCTTCACTGTGGGCTCTGCACAAACTCATGCCAAAGACCTAATGTAGGGAGCACAGAGGCACAACTGTTGGAGCCTGGGTGTTGAATGAGAAGCTGTGTGAGTGTAGCTGCAGAGCCATTTGGTGCCCAACCCCGCACAGTCACAGGCTGCGCTCCAGCCTGTCCCTGCTCTTCCTTCTCTGTGTGCATGTCCACAGCACAGTGCAGGGTGCAATAGGGGGTAAGGCAGTGCTGCCTCATATCTGCTGGGCATGTGGTATGGAAGCTGAAGGCTGTGGTGCAAGTGCTCTTTGGCTGGTTACCTTCTCCCAGCTGAAGAGAGGACAGTTTGGACTGCAGCAGAGTTTCCCGGCATGCCTTCTGCCATCCTGACTGCATGTTTGTAGCCACAGTCAGACTGTAGCATCTCACTGCACATTCCCAAATGAGTTTATTTGAAGAACGACTTGCAAAAGATCAAAATTAAAATGGAAAATAAAGGGTAAAGGTGGCAGAAATCCAAGCACTTCTTCCTAACACTGATTGCTGTGAGTGGGTGGAAGCTTGTCTATGCTGCTTCATGATTTCAGTGCCTGCATTTTCTCTAGACATCTGGTACTGGACTTGTGACGTGATGTGGCACTGCGGCGTGTCTTATGCACCCATTATCTCCATCTCCTTTTCTTCCTCCTCCCCAGTGTGAAATCTGCCTCAGACTTTCCTTGTCACTCCAGTGAATGGGAATCCACAGCCGCATGTGAATGTTGTCCATGCAGCAGCATCAGGCATGATGTGAAATGCCAGCACTTATCCAGGCCCTGAGAGGAGGTTTCAGATGCTAACTGCTGCTGGTAAAAGACAGAGATAAAACACATGATGCAAGAGAAGATATTTCTTGATTTTAAACATGTACAAGCCACATTGGTGTCACCATCTGCATGCCTTGTGCTTGCCCTGCAGTGAGGTCAGTGCAGGATTTTGCCATGGTCCCTTAGGGTTTGCCTCAACACACCAGCATCAGGTGTAAACGTGGGAGGTCAGCAGCCTCTCCTTCAATAGCAACTTCTACTTCTGCTGCTGATTCTGGGTATTTTATCCCTGAAGCTCATCCCTGCCCTCTCCTCTCGCACTCTCCTGCTCTAAGTTGCTGGACCTGTCTCCAGCCACAACTGTCACCTTGCCCCTGCTTTATCTCCTGCAGCAGCAGAGTAGTGAGACTAGATTGTGAAGGTGTTGAGAAGGCAGCCCCTGCAGAGATGTGCATGGGGCTGGACAGCAACACTGCCTACAGAAAACTGGCAATGGGTATCAGGAGCTGGAGGGGTACAGGAAAAAAGGAGGGGGAGCAGGAGGAAAAGTGGGAGAGAGAGATGGAGGGAGGGAGAGATGGGAGCAACTAAGTCAGAGAGCCAGTGACAGTAGGACTTTAACTACTGGTAAGGCAAAGTTAAGGAGCAGAACAGGCACCTTAATGCTAAGAAAATAGAAATGGAAGAGCTTCCAAGTACCAATGTGATGTTTGAAGGGCATGCTCAGTGTCTGAGTCCCACTGGAGCCACTGTTGGGAAAAAGAGCAGAGAGAGATGGGCACTGCCCCTGCAAGACCCTTGGCATGTGTTGTCTCTTTTCTTGTGCTGAGAGACCCTCCTCAGAGGCCTTGGAGGGGCTCAGGGGGAAGGTCCTTCTTGTATACCCCAGAGCTGCCCTCACAGAGATGTTGAAAGGGGCTCAACAATGAGCTGAGCAATGAGCTTTGCTGCCATGCTCCCACACCAGTGTGCTGGCTGGAGCTGCAAACAGCTAAGTCAGATCTTACTGAATTGAAAGGAAGAAGGGTTTCAAACACCATGATTACATAAATGCTGTGAAATCAAGTTGGGTGCTGTGGTGCTGTGACCTCCAAGATGAATGAAACAAATGGGTTTTACGCCCACTGCTGGAATGAAACTCGATTAGTTACAATGCTCTTTCTTCTCCTTCACTAAATATTATGACTGTCAACAGCATGAGCAGAGCTTTTGTTTGATCGAGAGAGAGGCAGCCAGTGAGAAACAATTGCTAAATGGTGAGACTTGAGAAGATTCCCTTTTTAAAATGCTTGTGGAACTCATGCACTGGAGTTCAGGGTTTTAGGTCTGACGAATAGGTAGTGCCCCACTAGCAGAAGGGTGCTGAGATGTGCTGCTGGTGGAGCATGCACATTTGAGACTGATCTACTTACAGTGTCCTGGCAATGGGCTGGGCATGGCATTGCAGAGGAGTGCTGCATGGGGTATCAGCTGGAAATGGGAGCATTAAAAGAGTGCTGTACTCAAATCAGCTGTAGCAAGTAGACTTTCTTCATCATTTGTAAAGCCAGGACTCAATTTATGCCTCTAGGATTCACTAAGATTATATGAGAATCTCATCAGGTAGAGAATAACCATATGCAGTCCCCACTTTCCCCATATGAGCATCCCTGTCATGCTTTTCCAACTTACCTTTCTGCTGAAAAGTTAGCAAATGGAAGATGAGTCGTCAAGAAAAAAGCCAACCTGTTCCTAATCTGAATAACAAATCCATCAGACTTGAGCCTGAACTGTGACTTTCTTCATGGGAAAGGAGAGACATCAACTTTCTCCCCCTCTGAGTTCCTCTTCTGCTGAACCTCTACCCCAAGCTGGACTTCAAACTCTCCGCTGGAGAGAGTCAGGAGAGAGTTGTATTCTGGCTGTCTCTTATGGGAGGCTTGTGAGAGTCAGAGAATCTTCAGAGATAAAGGAGCAGGCTTTGGGCTGCCCCACAAGTAAGAAGTGATGTGAAATTCTGGGGGATTCACTGCATTAAGATTTTTTTCCTAACCTCTTAAGTTTGTTGTCTATAGGAACATTCTGCTTTATGAAATGGGCTGCATAAAGCATGGTAGCAGCAGACGCTTGTGACTGCATTTCCCTATGATGTTATGCATTCAGGGGTGAAGTCTTTTAAGATTCATAGGTGGTCTTCTTGTATCCTTTCTTTCCCCTTTCCCACCGCTGCGCTTGTGATATGTTAACATTGCTGACATTAGCAGAGCACCCAGGACCTGATGAGAACGCAGCTCCATCGTACTGTCTAGAAATAAAACAAAGCCTGAGCAGCACCATCAGCTGTTGGCAGTTGCTTTCAGCAGGGCCCCGTAGTGCTGTCCCTGCCAGCAGGACCACAGGGCAGCAGGCATGTCGGTGCTGCCTGGCAAGGCAGCGCGGCGTGAAAACCAGCATGGGCATTCACACTCCAACATGTTTCATACAGATCATCATCTTTCACTGAAAATTTGGTGAGGATATCAGAACTAACATGAGATGATGCTATATTTCCAGTGTCCAAACCCATTAAAATAAAAGCCAGTTGGATGGGTTTGATTAAATTAAAAGCAAAACCAAACCTTCTTCAGTTTCTCTGCAAGGAAGGTGAAAGCCTCACTGAAATTACATGATAGGGATATTTTCAACCAGCAGCAATTTCACTGATTTTAAAGGCAGCAATGCACATTTGAAGTAAGACAACATAGAATATAGAATTACTTCAATCAGGTATTTTGTGACGTTCTGCTCTTCAGAGCTGTTGCAGGGAGTTAACTGTCTTTCTGATGGGCAGCTATGCAATGGAAATTAAGGAAAATACATTGTGGGGATGAGGGTGCTTGGCTTTTGTGCTGTGTAAGTGATGATTTGGGGTTGGTGAGGATGCTTGTAGTGCCTCAGTGACAGCTCGCTCAGGTTTTTTAATGGCATTCACAAGAGTCTAGATTACAGCTTTGCATAGGGTTGCTGGGATAGAACATGCTGGGTTGCAAATCCAATGGTAGGATATGAGCATTGTCACCTGTACTCATCTGCTGCTGAGTGCTTCTGATTGCTTGGTGTGATTCCTCCTCACTTTAGTTCATAAAAACTTCTGTCCACTGGAAAGTATCCAGAATTAATTCACTTGGGGTTTCTTGGATGGGGATTTGATGATGCAACAAGCAAAAGTGAGAATTTTTGTCTTTATTTTAAGAACTTGTCCAAGTCAGCAATGAGCATCTGACATGAGCAGTGACTATCTGCAACATAGCATTGCTGGCTCCTTCAAGGGAGCAGACATACCTTGATAATGGACAAGTATTTCAAACAGAAAGTAAACACTTTTCTTTGGGTCTATTTTCCTTCACTCTAAGGATTTCCTTCACCCTAGAGTGATGCTGGAGAGCAAGAAAATAGAAATGCTCAGAGTATCTCACCGTTTTGCAGCCCCTGTGCCAGCTGTGACATGCTCATGACTGACAGACCCCATGGAGAGATGAACACCACAGCTGGTGACTGGGAACACAGCAAGCGACTGGCTGTAGTGGGGCCTGGACAGCTTACACTCCACCCCAAGCTCTAGTGGAGTCTGTTGTGTTCAAACATGACACCCTGTGCTCCCCTCCCCTTGAACACACAGAGCCTGGGTGTTGAATGTCGAAACTTCTCCAGCCAGGACTTCCTTGCATTAGAAGGACACCTTACTTCTCCCAGCCCAGGAGAAAGGAGATGCCAAGGCTGAGGTGGATGCTGGTGCCACAGAAGAATGTCTTGGTTTAAGCTGGATCATACATCCTACACCACGCTGAAGGGAAATCTTACAATGTGTTCCAGGCCCATGCTCCACAGCATGGAAAGATGTCTATGCTGTTTACAAGTTCTCCTAGTTTAGTGCTTGGAGCCTGGATCTCTGACTTCCGTTTGGATCAGTCTCTGCTGGAAACAAGTACTTGCTGCCAAGACAATCCACCCTTTCCTGTGAGAGTTGTGAGAGAACAGCTTGCTCCTCTGCAATACAGAAGTCGGTCTAGCAGTTGGTCCTGAAGAGGGGTACAAAATGTGGTTGTGTAACTCTTATTTTCAGATGAAATGTCTGCAGTTTGGCAGAATCAAGCTGGAGCTCAGGCCGAGGTGCATAGCTCTTACCTAGAGATGAAATGTCTGCAGTTTGGCAGAACCAAACTGGAGCTCAGACTGATGTGCATAGCTCTTACCTTGAGATGAAATGTCTGCAGTTTGCAGAACCAAGCTGGAGCTCAGGCCGAAGTGCATCTCCTGGAGTTAGGAGGGAAGAGCAGCAGATTGCTGAGCTTGCCTTGGCTTGAGGCAACGAAGCGATCTTTAGAGACGTGTAATGTGCAGCTTGGAGTATTTCAGAAATGAAGTTGAGGTACTTCTTGTTCCTGGAGAGGGCTTTTCTCATCTCTCCTCTGACCACCTGCCTGTGTGGGAAGCCCCAGTGCTGGCTTATTGCAGCCCATATGTCCTGGGCCTGGCCCAGCCACAACTCCACGGCAGGGTGAGAACCAGGCAGGGGTCCCAGTGTGCCCGCAAGGGAGAGCTTCCAGAGATGCCTTTGCTGAACTACCATCACGCTTAGATGCTCTTGACCTAGTATACATAATAGGAGCTGATCCCTGACTTGACTAAAAGCTCCTTTGGAAAGGCTCCTGACATTTTTCTAATGCATTCTTCCTTGAGTTCCATTGCTTGATTTCACTTGCTGTTTTTTATTAACAGACACTGCAGCCATGTGACAGGGAATGAACGATCTTTGATAAGGGTTATTTGTTTCTTGTCATGGGCAAAAAGCCTCTCACAATTTATATTCCTGCAAGACTTTTCCTGAGCAGAATTCAGTAATGACTGCTGTAAATTGTAGTGCAGGATGTGAAATGGCATTTTGTACACTGTGACATCAACAGCTCCTGAATATTTTCAGGCAATTTTACTCTGCTCTGTATCTGTGCTTCCTGAGCGGCTATGTATGATTACTACTACATGTTGTTTGATTTTATAGCAGTTAAACAATATTGTAATTCATTCTGCCAGGCAAACATTTATCTGCTTGTACACAGAATGCTGTATATATGTATGCACATAAATGAAATATATCCTTTTCCCTCTTCTGCATTTTACAGCATATTTTACAGACTGAGACGAAATGTAATAGAAGAAAGAACAGTTTATAATGCTGTGGTAGGTTAGATTTGGACCCAATTTACCCCCGGGATAAATTACCAAAATAAGTGCAGAACTCAGAGGCAAAATCAAGAGTAAGCTAAAATACAGAAGTGTAAACTGCAATGAATATGTACAAAACACAGTTACATATATTTACAATTTAGAAAGGATACAAGGATCCCCCTGTACCAGTTCTCACCCACATCCCCCTGCCTCGCCCCACTCCCCATGTAAGGGGAAAAGAGAACAGAGAAAAAGCTTCACTGCTACTTAGCTCTAACAAGAGTCTCAGCCAAGGTCAGCAAAGCCATGCAAAAGCAGCAGTCGGCAGCAGCCAGAGCGGAGAAGAGAAAGGAGACAGAATAGTTTGTGCAGCAAATTGTATCCTAACCCAGCGATCCAATGGCATGACACAGATCTACCTATTGCTGCTTTTCTGTATCCAATTCCTCTACTTTAGTTACTTTTACTCAAGTATCTCCAGAAAGTTCCTATTCTTGTTTATAATTAAGAACTAGGCCAAAGTGTTAGTTCTAAACTACCACACACGCCTTCAGTGAAATATAATTTTTATCAGTCCCTGTGACTGGTAACATTCTGTAATTTCCTTTTCCATATTGCCGCTGAACCTTCCCCAAATTAATGGAGTGTAACAATTGATCAGTTCAAGCAGGCTTTAAACTGCTGCTGTTATGTGTTACAGCAAACTGGGCAAGACTTCTAGGATGTGTAGCACTTTGTAATTTTCATTACTTTTCTATTTTAAGACCTATTCACTACCTCAGTGCCATGACTAGCTCAGGATTTGGCTTCTGTTCTGCTAGTAAAAATAAGTTCCTGAGCCAAACAGAAACTTTGGTTATACCTATTGACTGAGCAAAGTCAGAAAGAAGGTGCTTGGAAGAGTTAAAGCTAAGAACATGAAGTTTGCTTTAACAACACAAATAAGGAATCTTTTTTTCCCCATCTTGAATTTTTGGTAATAGGGAACCTTTTCTAAAAAAACAAAACAAAGCAAACAAAACAAAACAAAAACCAAACAAAAAAACCCAGCCTGATAATGAATAAAATAAAAGCATCAAGTGCTATTTGAGGAGCTTTAAGTGGATAAGGAGTGAGGGTAGAAAAAAATTGTTCTCGGTTCTGGTGGTAGCTATCAATTAATTGTGTTGACTTTGACCTTGTTTCTGAAGAAGAGGACAGGTGGAGAGGAATGCAGAGGCAGCAGAGCAAGGGACAGAGCACAGTGCAGAAGGATGCATTCCAGCTCAGCTGTCCACAGTTCAGTCGTTGCAGCTGCAGGAGGATTATGAGGGCTGTGGCACTTCATCACAGATGCTCACGGCCTCACAATTCACTGCCCAGGGCCTTACTCTGGGTGTCATCTAGGTAAGGATTTGCCAGCTGATCTGCTGAAGTGCAGGGCAACTGCAGGGATGACAGTTTGGTCAAAAGGCACCGGCGTTTTCTGCAATGCCACACTGTGAATCAGAAGACAGAAAGAGAAGGAATCTCTTGCCAGGAGTTCATGATGGGGAGAATAGAAGCTCTTGCATGTCGTGATTTAAAGGCTAGCGACTGTGTGTAGTCACCCCTAAGGACAAGTTGGGGGACCTGTAGGAGCAACTGTGTGTAGTCACCCATAAGGACAAGTTGGGGGACCTGTAGGCCAGCTGATGGGAAGAACTGCAAGCTGAATTTTCAGTTTCTTGCTCATGCCCGGAGAAGTGGCTTCTATTTTTTACACCAAGCTGCTGGCAGCAGGAAAGAAGGGCACCTTGGGGTTTGGAGCTCTTTAGGACCCAGTCCTATCCTTATAGCCTTCTATACACTTG
The DNA here is from genome assembly GCA_013399055.1 of Ramphastos sulfuratus. Lineage (NCBI taxonomy): Eukaryota > Metazoa > Chordata > Aves > Piciformes > Ramphastidae > Ramphastos > Ramphastos sulfuratus. The sequence continues at coordinate 18,363 of WBNM01033761.1, read as the reverse complement.
TCTTACCTTTTACCTCTCTGTAAACAGCTTCTGAGCAGCGCAGTGCCAGTGTAACTAAATAGCTGATAGAACACAAAGTTTTAACTCTGCTCCATCGAGTGTCTCTGCTGTAACAGTAACACATCCCTCTGGCTGAGGACAAAGGCAGGCAAACACATCCTGCATGGCTCTTAAACAGTGCACGCTGGTGAGTGCTGCGGAGTGCTGCGTGTTTACATCTGTCATCCTCGCTGGGCTTTAGATCAGTCATTATCTAATGGGTCACTCTCACATCCTCACTCAATCTCCTTTTACATTTTTTTGCTCTATTTGCACTTTTTCTCCCACTGCAGGAGTGGATGCTCTTTCTGAGACATAAGGACATCCTATAGCTGTAGTTACAGAGGTGTTGGTGAGGAAGGAAGGCTCCTCTGACTCTAAGTGGGATTTTCTCTGACAGATGTTTTCTGAAAAGCACTTCTGTTTGTGTGGCAGGTGCTGGAAGCTCAAACAGTTGCAGTGAAGCCTGCACTAGCCCATCTCCTGTTTGGCTGACTCCTGAAAACTGCAGTGTGCTGCACATTTGTAGGACGTTGTTTAAGGTACAGCTTAAAATGGCACTTCTTGAATAGGTTCTGAAACTCTTTCTCCAACTATTTTCATATCAGGGATCCTTGCCCACAGGTGTCCTGGTGAGAGCCCTGAGGACAACCACAACTTCTCTTGTACAGCAACAGCTGTCACTGCAAGTCTGAGGGTGTCCTGGCTGCTTCTCAGCAATTAGTGCCCAAATGAAGCTGTGACCATCCTTGTCTGCTGCCATGTAAAGCATGGAGGGAGGTGCTAATAGTGCTATTAGGAGATAATAGTCCTAAATCAGAAGGATATTTAGTAATATTTTGTATCTGTGTGGATAGGTCTGACAACTAATGAACTATGTCCAAAACCCCACCGGTAGGATTGAAATCTTAAAAATGAAAGTATCATTGTCTGGAAAAGGTGAAGCTAAGCTGGGATATTCCTGTTGGGAAGAGAAAGAAATAACCTTGTGGAGAAAATGTACTGCTTTTTGTAATTGGCACTAGTTCAGTTCCTCCTTGTTGTAGCTGTTTCAGATCTGAGCTGTGGTGGGTATCAAGCTCACCTGATAAAATCAGGTTAGAATTGAGTTTCCTTCCCTGCAGGTATGCAGGGCTGAGTGCTGGCACTTCTGTTTTGCCAAACTGATGAAAAGAGGATGCCTTCTGCATGTCTCTGTGCTTCGCCTACTGTTGATGTTTCAGTTATTTTTATTCTTCCAGTGATGTGTTACTCTTCTCCTGCTATTTCCTATATTGTCAGCTCCTTCCCGGAGGAGATGTCACCGGAGTGTATTTATCCTTCAGCTAGCAATGTTTTCATTGGGCCCTACTGACTCATTTATTTAGCCTAGGCACAAATCAGGCAGAATGTGCAGTATGGTGAAAGTAAGAGCTAAGCAGCAAAGACACTTCAGAACTTTTTATGAGTTCTTTCCTGGATTCTGCTCGAAAGCCTTTGAATGAGTATTCCCAAGGGCTCTGCAGGTTTGGTGTTCTTGCACCTCGCCATAGGTGCTGCAGTGCTACCTCCTGCCTGAGAGCAGTGCAGGGTCCTGGCCATGTGCAATGCTGCTTTGCCATCTCACTAAGAGGAATCTGAGTTGCAGCATGGCTATGGGCCAGTTTTAAAAACAAGTTTTGGTGCCTAGACCTGAATATGAACATTTCTTCAGTTTCTGCATCTCACATGGGCAGGAACTAGAGTGAGGAGCTGCTTTTCTTCACCAAGCACGTATCTGAATCTAGCTGCTAGGGCCTTGTTTTCCATGCTCAGCCCCAGCTAGCAGGGAGCAGGGCTGCTGCACAGGCTGCACACAGCATCTCCTTCTCTTTGATACTGTGCCTTTTGAATGCATGAGCCTTCCCTTACTGACACAACCTATTCCTTCCTCTGGGATGTCTGCAGGGGACAGGCTTCTAGCCTTGCAGGGCTTTTCTGATTCGGCGAGGTCTATCCTATTACAAATTTGATGTTTGCCCACTTTTATTGCAAAGATGGCCTTAAAAATGCAGAGTAATTGATTAGGAATGGCAGTCAGTGTCTGTGGGACCTCTCTGCATTGCATCCTTCCCTAGGCTGCACCTATAGATAAGTGCCTCAGTTCCCACAGCCACTCTCTGCTCTTCTTCCAGGTCTTGTCTAGGGCATAGTTTCAATATCCTATCACTGAATAATGCAAGTTTTAAAAGTCTTTATGTTATTCCAGGGTCTGTGGTGGCCTTGCAGGGCATCTGTTACACGTCTCTCCTTTGAATTGCTTGAATTGCTCTGGCCAGTCCACATATTGATGAGTCTCATTCAGATGTTGTGCAGCTGACACAGAGTGGGATCATGCTACGGCTCAGCTGTGCTGAGTTGTGCTGGGGTCTGCTGGGGCACACTGAGCCTGTGCTGGGGTCTGGTGAGGTTGTGCGGGGGTCTGCTGGGGCACACTGAGCCTGTGCTGGGGTCTGGCAAGGTTGTGCTGGGGGGTCTGCTGGGGCACACTGAGCCTGTGCTGGGGTCTGGTAAGGTTGTGCTGGGGAGTCTGCTGGGGCACACTGAGCCTGTGCTGGGGTCTGGTGAGGCTGTGCTGGGGTCTGCTGGGGCGTGCCGAGCCTGTACTGGGTTGTGCTGGGGTGTGCTGGGGCATGCTGAGCCTGTGCTGGGTTGTAGTGTGGCTCTGTGGGGCTGTGCTGGGGTTGCCACACTGTGCTGGGCACACCTGAGGGGAGGTTTGATAGTGACAATGCAAATATTGCTGGGGGAGGGAAGCTCTCAGCAAAGAGCCCTGTGGGAAGCCTTTATGCAACTGAAGTTGCTTTGCCTGTGGCACCTTCTCTTTTATATGCAGGGTCTCTGCAAAGACAAAACTTGCTACTGTCCCGTAGCCACACAAGTAACCATCCCATGTGTCAGGCAGTGTGCTCTGTGCACAGTCTGTCACCGTCTCCAGAGTAGGCTCTCTGCTGAGGATGTGATTTTCAAAATCTCCCGAGTTGCATTGCAGGCAGCTCCGGGTCCAGGACCCTCAGTGTCAAAAGGTTTTTACCAGAGAGCTACTCCAGCTGCAATCTTTGGGAGCTGGCAGCTTGCTGGTTTTTTACTTACAAGTATCTTCACACACACAGAGTCACACAGAAACATTCAGGTTGGAAAAGACCCTCAGGGTCATTAAGTCCAACGATTATCCCTGCTCTACAGAGCTCACCCTTAAACCATATCCCCACACAAGACATAAAATGTTTCTTCAATGCAGCTTCTTGATACACTGAAGGCTGTGGGTGTAGTCTGCCTGGAATTCATCAAGGCCTCTGGCACTGTCCGCCATAGCAGACTCCTGGCCAAGCTGGCAGCCCTTGGCTTGAACAGGGGCACTCTGTGCTGGGTTAAAAACTGGCTGGATGGCCAAGCCCAGAGGTGTGGTGAAAGGTGCCACAGCCAGTTGGCAGCTGTCACCAGTGGTGTGCCCCAGGGATCAGTGCTGGGCACAGTCCTATTCAATGTCTTCACTGACGATCTGGATGAGGGGATTGAGGTCAACATCAGTGAGTTGCAGATGACACCAAGTTGGTAGCAAGTGTCAACCTGCTAGTGGGCAGGAGGCTCTTGCAGAGGGACCTGGGCAGGCTGCACAGATGGGCACAGTCAAGTGTGCCGAGTTCTACACTCTGGCCACAACAGCCCCAAACAGGTGCTGGAAGGTGCCCAGAGAAGGACACCAAGGCTGGTGAGAGGCCTGGGGCACAGCTCTGTAAGGAGAGACTGAGGGAGCTGGGGGTGTGCAGCCCAGAGAAGAGAAGGCTCAGGGCAGACCTCATTGCTCTCTGCAGCTACCTGAAGGGAGGTTGTAGCCAGGTGGGGTTGGGCTCTTCTCCCAGGCACCCAGGGACACAGCGAGGGGATACAGTCTCAAGCTGTGCCAAGGGAGGGTTAGGCTGGATGTTAGGAGAAAGTTCTACATGGAAAGAGTGATTGGCATTGGAATGAGCTGCCCAGGGAGGTGGTGGAGTGCCCATTCCTGGAGGTGTTTAAGAGGAGACTGGATGAGGCACTCAGTGCCATGGGTGAGTTAATTAGAGGGGTTAGGTGCTGAGTTGGACTCTATGATCTCAGAGATCTTTTCCAACCTGGTTAGTTCTGTGATTCTGTGATTCTTGCTTGCATCTTTAAACAAGCAAGGCCCTGCTGAGTGGGATGGAACTCTGAAGTCTGTGCTGGCACTGTGGGTCCAAGTAAATTTGGGCCCGAAGCATGATCTCTGCAGGGACCCCAGGAGCAGCACAGTCCCTCCCATCTGCACGGCTCCCCTGTGATCACCAGCACCCTAACACCACTGTGATCTCTGCCCAGATTTAGTGTAAATGCTGCTGCACCTTTCCTAGTGCAGTTCATACAAATTCTTGTCTCCTTCAAAGGCATTTTGAGTAAACAACCTTATTTCAATGAAGCAGATGGAAACCTTTTTATAGCTGTTGAGGCTCTGGCAGCATATACACCCCTCAGATAGCTCTGTTCTCTGGTACTGCTCTCTGCTGCACCAAGAAAATGACCAAAGTCAGTAAAGTATTGGATATAATCGATCCCATTTCAAAGAAGGTTATTATCAAGGTCATAATGTTTCTGTAATTCATTTTGCAGCTACTCTAGAGGTACCATTAAGCAACTCATATTGATTTCCTTTGCTTTTTATTAGAACCTGTTATCTGAAAGCAGAAAGTAAACCAAACCCACCAGACCCCACCAAGAAAGGCACTGGAAAACACTGGTGCTCAGGAGTCATGACTGTGTCCACCTCGCATCACTGCATCTGTCCTGGCACAGCCTTTGCATCTTCCCAGTCACGGGACTGTGCTCACCTCAGGCTGCAGCCCAAGCAGCAGCACTTGGACCACTGCTGCTTTTGAAGACTCCTCCTCTTGCAGTGCAGGGCATTTGCCTCGGGTGCCACAGGAGTCCTGGTGTCCTGGTTTTGCCCTGTCCTCTGTCCCCATGCACATCCCTTCTCCTTCATCCCTGCAGAACGGGATAAAGTCAGACACTTCTTTATGCAGCAAATGTGCTGATGAAAGGCTTGCTGCAGAACTGTGGTGTGGCCTGGGCTTTCAGAGGGACACTCAGTTTCAGTTTGACTGGGTAAGTGCTGCCCTGGATATCTTCAGACTCACCGGGAGAAGCTTTAGCTCTGTGCGGCATCTGTGTACATTTGGAGACACTCCCACCTCCATAAGTGACACCAACACCAGCTCAGTCATCTCAGGCAAACATTGTTTGTTTCACATCTTCAAAGGCTGCACCATCCTTGTGAGCCTGGATCTGCTGTCTCTTGGCTGATCCTGAGCTGGGTAGGTCCTGAGGCTCGATCTAGCAGGAGAAGTCCTCTCTTCTCCCAGTGCCAGCAACTCTCTTTGCAGCACAACGCTCCTCTGGTTGCCCTGAGATGCAAACGTTCCTGCTGCTTAACTGTACACACCCTCCCTTGTCAGGGTTTTGGCCTATCTCAGCTAGGAGCCAGGGATTGTTTTGGGAGGTGGCATAGTCATGGTGCCTAGAGCCCTGTGGAGCTGGTTGGGGAGATCAGTTCCTGGGATTCACCCTCTTGTGTTGCCTAGCCTCGAGTCCCTTCTGTGTATTCCAGGAAACACTCGAGTGCCTTTCTGAAGTCACAGAAAGGGTTTGTAGCACTGCCCTTGCCCATCAGCTTCTGCTCAGTGGCTGTTTTGAAAAGTCGGTTGAAAATGGAGGTGGTCACCATCTGCAACTACTCCGTGGGCAGCACAGAAAGGAAGGGCTGAGCTGTGAGCTAGGAACTGCCATCGTGGGCATTGAACAGTGCTGCTGCATGTGTTAATTAAATGAAATGTCATTATGCATTGTCCAGTGAAACCCTTATCTTCTCAAGTGCCATGCGTAGGAGATAAAACTGACACTCAGGTTACCTCTCATCAAGGTCCTTCAGCGATTTTGCTGCTCTAAGTGCTGGGCTGAGGAAGAAGGAAGAGCCTTCTGTTTCTGGAGCCAGCCTTTCAGGTGCAACTTAATCACCCAGGCTGCACTTGCTTGAAGGGGGAAGACACAAGGGAGGGTGAATAAAGCTTTGTTATTTTGTCCTGTGAAGTGGCTTCAGATAATTTTGAAATTTGGTTTCTTGCCTATCACAGAAGCATTCATGGATTTCCAGCTTTGTCAGGAAAATATTAGCTTTGTTCTTTCTTATTTTTTTTTCACTGCTGATTATCCTCCTAGTGTGAACTGCATCATTTCTTACTGAGAAGATTATTGTAGCCATTTATTTTCTAGTTAAATTCTTGTAACTAAAACAATTACCCTGAAATGATTGCTCTTCTCTTCCACATATGAAGCACAGATGTAGAATGCACACCTTGTTTAAAAAAAAACTTCCTGCTCTCAAAGTTATATTAGAAAATGATCCAAAAATACACTTTTTGCTAAATGTCTGAGGAGAAAAACACAGCAAGGCCATATGCTGTGTATGCATCCACGTCTTATGGGGAATTCATGCAGGTTAAGAAGCTTCTCCTCTGTGCTGGAGGCATGGAGGTGTCCCTCTATTGGCACCGAGGGGCTGTAAGTACTGAAGTTGGTTATTCCTCCTTGCCACGTATGAGGCAAGTGGCAAATGGCAGTACAGATACCACAACTGTAGTATTGCTTCCTTTTCCTTGGAAATGAGAAGGGGTCTGGGCAAGAAACCCTTTGTGCTGGCCACTTCTGGAGTGGGCACCTGAGCAAGGAGCACCCAGTCCAGCCACTGCAGTGAGCAAGCAGAAACCTAACTCATCTTGAACACACAATCACACACCTGCTGTGTTCCTTTGAGAAAGGCTTCTATGGCTCAACTCTGCTTTTGTTGATGTGAATTTAACTCTCACTGCTTTGGGGTTGTTTTTTGTTTGTGGGTTGCTTTGGGAGGTTGTGGGGGGGTTTTGTGTGTGTGGTGGTTTTTTGGTGTTTGGGTTTTTGGGTTTGTTTGGTTTGGTTTGGTTTGGTTTGGTTTATTTGTTTGTTTTATTTGTTTGTTTCGGTAGCTCAGAGCAGCAGATTTCAGTTCCTTGCAGGATGATAAGTTACAAGCAGCCACAGTCACTCCTGTGAGAAACCTTTTACCTTTGCAATTGTGGCTAGGCTAAAGAGGCCATCCTCTGCTTTCTTACAGGGTAGCTCTGCTGTAGTGGGCAGAAATATGGACTCCCTTAACACATTTTGGACCCCTCTTCAGTAAATCAAGACATGAAATTGACTGTGACAAGTTTCTGGGTAGAAGAGGAGCTGGTGATATTTTCTCTGCCTGTTAATCATATGAAATGTCTTCTTATCTTAACTTTTCCCATTGTGTTTGCTGGTTTCCAGGCACTGCAGTTTATGATGAGTTTTCTGACACGCAGTGCCAGTGGCTTTCTGGGGGTGAGGAGTCATAAACCATCAATCCACGCATGAAGCATCTTCGAGAGAGTCATTCGCTACTGGAATGGGTTTCCCGGGGAGGTGGTGGAGTCACCGTCCCTGGAGGTGTTCAAGGCACGTTTGGACATGGCACTTGGTGCCATGGTCTAGTCTTCAGGTCTGTGATAATGGGTTGGACTTGATGATCTTTGAGGTCTCTTCCAGCCTTGCTATACTGTGATACTGTGATACCGTGATACCATTGGTCATCTGGGGTTAATTGCTGTGAAGCCAATTAGGTTATAAAGTAGAGCCACACCACATCTCTTGCTGCTCCACTCCAGTGGTAGGATATTTTGGGTTTTCCCCACGCTTAGCAGATGACATGGAGACATAAGGCCATTTACCCTTTCTGCTACAGGCATTCTCTCTTGCCTTGCCCTCCATCAATAACAATTTGATTTCTTGCTTTGAGAACTAGAAAAGTCATTTCCAAGTGAAGGGAAATGTTCAAATGTGGTTTTGCCACTATTATTATGTATTTTTCTAGTAACTGTAATCAGCTCCCACACTGCTCAAGTTGAACACAAACCGTGTGGGACTGTGTGACATATTTGAGCGCTGTCTTCTGTCAGGTTTACTGACCTGACTGAGCCTGAAAGTCCAGAGCTGGGAAAAAGGATTAGAGGAAGCAGCTTTAAATTATTATTGTTCACACCATTTTTCAGTCCCTTTTTCTGGCTGCAAAGGAAAAGCAAAGCTGGAGTTTCAGATCAGACCTTGCAGGAAGGTGTTTCACTGCTTTCATGTATTGTATTAAATGAAATGCTCTTCATCAGGTCTTCTGAAGGATGATTCATTTCAGTGTGCATGACAGGAGCTAGGGACCTGTTCACTGCATGTCCTGGGCTTTGCCAGCTGCAGGGGAAGACCACAGCTTCCTGCACTTTTGTAACTGCTCAGCTATGGAGCTGCTTGCAAACATTTTGCTTCAGCTACAGCAGCAGCAAAAGCTTTTCCCTAGAATGCTCAAAGGGAACCGAGTGGTGGAGAAAGAGAAGAATAACTTCTTGTTCACACTGGCAGTTATTTGGACTCTGCTCTGCCAGGCAATTAGAAGGATGGATTTAGTCATTTGATGCCAACTCTGTTACTTAGGAAGAATGTACACGTGGGCTGGGTTTTTCCTAATTGGGGCAGGAATAAAGGTGGAAACAGAGGCCAGTCCCAGGTCCTACCTCCACCCTAGGCAGCTCCTTAGCTTGCAAACTTGTTTTCTTTCTGCGCTATGTTTCCAGAACTTCTCTTTCATCTGCCTGACCTCCTGATACCACTCTCTGACTGCAGGTATCCTCCCTTTACCTAGGGCATTTCCCACCTGCTCGTGAGTGAGATGTGTGTGTTTGTGGAGGCCCCTTCTTTTTGGTGTTGAACTATATCTCATATTCAGCTGGGATGAAGGCTTGCTCTCATGCAACCAGATCTCAGCTACATCAGAGCTACAAGCACAGGGCTCTTTTACAGTTGTGTTCACCTTCCGCTTGGCCAATGACTTTCAAACTGCCCAACCCACCTGCTCATCTTACTCCTTCCTCCCTTCACACCTTCTCCTCCACCACACCTCTTCTGGACAGTTTCCTTGCCCCTCTGCTATTTATTAACTCTTTTTTTTTTTTTTTTTTGTTGTTGCAGGGTGCATCACTGCAGACTAAATTCATTTCCACCCCCCATGAGCACACACATAAAGCTCTACCGCTTTGCTCTCCCAGTTGCAGCTGTATATTCCCAAATACACACCAGCACTACTCCTCCACCCCCAGGGAGGCAGGCTGCCTCAACCAGGAATCATAATGCAAGAAAAGTAGGTCATCTGCTGTCTGAGAACATGAAATATGAAATCCAGCCACTGAGTGCTGGAAGAGCACAAAAAAGAAAATTAAATAAATAAACTATAAAATCAAACTGAAGTGGAGCACAATTTGCCCTGAATTTTAATCCAAACGTAACTCTCTTCACTGGTGAGTGGCAGCAGGGCTGAGCTGCCCACAGTTCTACCTGCTGCAGGCAGCTCAGGCAGCTTCTGTCGTCTGCTGACTGGACACAGCAGCATGGAGTGTATCACTGATCCCCATCTGAAGACAGCAGTTAAACTGCCTGGTGCCATTTTTCAGCAGTGCCAAACCTTTTTTGTTTGGTTGTTGGTTTTTTTGGTTGGTTGGTTGGTTGGTTTTTGTTTTGTTTTATTTAACACCTTTTAGCTCTTACCTGTAGTACAACTGATTTTAAACATGGCCACAAGCCATTGTATTTTCTGGTGCAGAAACAGAGCCAGAAAAGGAGAGGGAATATGCCACACAAAGAATGCAGTCCTTCTATTCCAGCACCATCTCTCCTGGGTTGGTAAGCACCTGAGAAGTGAAGAAAACCCATGAAATAGTAAAAAACGCAAGAATCTGCTCAGATGAATGAATCTTTCTGGCTGCTGCCACTTCGTGGGGACTTAGGCCCCGAAGCTCAAACCTGAACTGAAGTCTGTGTGCAAAGAGCTGGAGACAATTGCGCTGCCTTCAATTTTACAACCAGGCAGAGCAAGCACCGTGTCATCGTGTCTGACCAAAGAGTTCCAATGATATTGAAAGCCTTTGTTATTGGTGAATCGGAGAGCACTTCTCTGCTGTTAGCCTACCAGAGAACTTTTGAAAAGGATTTGATGGACTCTGGAGAAGCATTTCCCCTGCTATGCGATTGGTGCTTGTCTTTCTTGGCACCTTGCTCTCCCCTTGCTCTCCTTTCTACTTACTGCCCTTCTCCAGCAAGAGTAGGCATGTTTCTCCACATCTCTTAGAATCATAGAATAGAGTCATAGAACCAACCAGGTTGGAAGAGACCTCCAAGATAATCCAGTCCAATGAATCACCCATCTCTATCCAATCAACTAGACCATGGCACTAAGTGCCCCATCCAGTCTTTTCTTGAACACCACAGGGAGACTCTTCATGCCTTGCTCATGCTCTGCAACTTCTTTTTCTTGATGGTGTCTGTAGTGGGTTAGGAACTTCCTCTCCTCCACCACTATTGAAATTTACCAGATTAGCTCAGAAGGCTTGGAAGTAAAATGAAACTACATTTACAGCGAAGCAAAATATAAAGCATATATATATATGTGCATAATATCTACAAGTATTTACAGCTATATACAAATGAGAAATAATACAGAACTCCAAACTCCCTCCTCAACAAAGGAAACTGCCCAGAAGGGGCTCAAAGCTACCCTCTCTTTCTCCCTCTACTTTCCAGACAAACAAAACAGCCAGCAAACCTCAGGTCATTTTCTGTTAGCCAAGGCTAGTAGAAAAGTTGTTAGGGTGAAGTGAGGAGGAAGCAAATGGATCCAGCATTGCAGAACGGAGTGGGGCAAATTGTTGACATTTCTCAGCAAACCAGTGAATGACACAGACTCCATTGTTATTTTCTTTTCACAACCAATGAGCTATTCCAATTAGCCTCAAACCAGCACAGGTGTCCTGTGTTTTTTCTGATCTATACTAGACCCATCTCCTTTTTTAAATCCTCTCTTCCTGTCTTTCATTGAGCTGAACCTGAGGAGTAAAGGAGCATCTGATGTGATGAGGCAGTGTTGTAACAGCTTAAGAGATGTGGACTGTGTAAATGGTCAGGGAGGGAAGGAGAAGAGAAGCAGTTGGCCTCACTTCCATACTTTCATCAGGAAGGTACACAGTGTCTTTGTGTTTTCCTTGAGAATCGTGCAGAGAAATACCTGTGGTGTGAAAAGGATTACAGCTCTTCTGTGCAAAGTAGGAGGTGCCAGAGATAAAATTAATTCTACTTGCATCAAACGTTTGGCTGGAGGATTGGTGATTCACAGCTTCTGCTATGTATTTAATCCTAAAGGCATGTAAGCACAAGGCATGCTCCAAGTAGGCACTGCCATAGTGCAAGAGCAGTGCATTCCCCTGTGCCTTGGGAGATGGTCAGTGTGCTGCTCGCTGCAGGTTGCCATAGAGATTGCTTCCTTTCAGTGATGTGCACTGTATTCTACTACTTTATAGGAATGGCAGAAGTTAATAGACCTCTACAGCTCAAAAAAGTTTTCCTTCCTCAGTCTTCAAATAACATTTGAAATCAAGGGCTTGTCTAGTGCACAAATTTCTTCAGCCTGACCAAAACAGGGTGACAGAACATTACTGTGTCTCTGCAGTGGTGTTTAAATGTTCTGACACACATTTTGACTTTGCTTTTGTTGCACAAAAGTGTGCAGGTTCCTCTAAAATGGGGAATCGGCTGAAAGGAATAATGAGAGTGATAGAAGAAACAAATGATAGCTTCCCAGATCAAAAATGTTTGTGGGTCCTCCCATGTGGCCTGAGGCTACACATAGAATCATAGAATGGTTTAGGTTGGAAGGGACCTCAAAGCTCATCCAGTTCCAACTCCCTGCTATAGGCAGGGACACCTCCCACTAGTACAGGTCACTCAAGGCCTCATCCAACCTGGCCTTGAACACCTCCAGGGAGGTTGTGGAGCACAGAATCACAGAATGTGATTGAGGATCACATTGGGTGATTCTATGCTCCACAACCTCCCTGGGCAACCTGTTCCAGTGTCTCACCACCCTCACTGCAAAGAACTTCCTCCTAACATCCAGTTTCAGTCTCCTCTCTGCCAGTTCAAACCCATTGCCCCTTGTCCTGGCATTGCAAGACCTTGTCAATAGTCCCTCCCCAGCCTTCCTGTAGTCCCCTTCAGATACTGGAAGGCTACTCTAAGATCTCCTCGAAGCCTTCTCTTCTCCAGGCTGCAGAGCCCCAACCCTCTCAGCCTGTCCTAAGAGCAGAGCTGCTGCAGCCCTCTGAGCATGGCCAACTGCTCTCCAAAAGCCCACAAACAGTATTCACTTGCCTGAGTCAGTCTCGGGTGCCAGCCTTGAAAGTGCTCCCTGAAATGGTAAGTTAGTGGAAATAAAACCTGCAGCTGGAGTGGCCTGGAATGCCACATGGTGGCATGGGTCACGTGGAAGTCAGTGGGGACGAAGCTGAGGTGCAAAGCTACAGCATGGCTGCAGATGTCAGGCACCAGCACCTCAGCTCCATAAATAAAGGAGGAAGGAAGGAAATGTTTGAGGCTTGCCGGCTCTAGAGCTGTGTGGTTTGGTGACAAAGCTGAGTAAGAGCAACGTGCAGAAAGCTTGGGCTGCTGAGGGAGCATCTCTGCAGTATGCTTTTGTTTGTTTAGAAGAGAAAATATGGTTTGTTTACTGAACTGAAGCACACTGGTTGAACATCAAGAGGCAACAGATATCTGCTGCTGAAATTACGGTTAAGTACCCATCTGCTGGACCCCTGAGGAACCATAGAATCATAGTACCAGCCAGGTTGGCAGAGACCTCCAAGGTCATCCAGTCCAACCCATCACCCAGCCTTAGCCAATCAACCAGACCATGGCACTAAGTGCCTCATCCAGGCTTTGCTTGGACACCTCCAGGGATTGGCACTCCACCACCTCCCTGGGCAGCTCATTCCAATGCCAATCACTCTTTCCATGTAGAACTTTCTCCTAACATCCAGCCTAGACCTGCCCTGGCACAGCTTGAGGCTGTGTTCCCTCGTTTTGTCCCTGGGTGCCTGGGAGAAGAGCCCAACCCCACCTGGCTACAACCTCCCTTCAGGTAGCTGCAGACAGCAATGAGGTCTGCCCTGAGCCTCCTCTTCTCTGGGCTGCACACTCCCAGCTCCCTCAGCCTCTCCTCACAGGGCTGTGCCCCAGGCCTCTCACCAGCCTTGGTGTCCTTCTCTGGGCACCTTCCAGCACCTCAACATCTCTCTTGACTTGAGGGACCCAGAACTGGACACAGCACTCAAGGTGTGGCCTGAGCAGTGCTGAGCACAGGGGCAGAATAACCTCCCTGGTCCCGCTGGCCACACTGCTCCTGATCCAAGCCAGGATGCCATTGGCTCTCCTGCCCACCTGGGCACACTGCTGCCTCATCTTCAGCTACCCCCAGGTCCCTCTCTGCCTGGCTGCTCTCCAGCCACTCTGTCCCCAGCCTGTAGCACTGTTTGGGGTTGTTGTGGCCAAAGTGTAGAACCCTGCACTTAGCCTTGTTAAATCTCATCCCATTGCCCTCTGCCCACCCATCCAGCCTGTCCAGGTCCCTCTGCAGTGCCCTCCAACAGGTCCACACCTGCTCCTAACTTGGTGTCATCTGCAAACTCACTGATGCTGGACTCAATCCCCTGGTGCAGATCATCAATAAAGATATTGCACAGGACTGGGCTCAACATTGATCCCTGGGGCACACCACTAGTGCCAGCTGCCAGCTGGTTGTGGCACCATTCAAGACCACTCTCTGGGCCTGGCCCTCCAGCCAGTTCTGGACCCATATCAGAGTGAATCTGTCCAAGGCAGGATCTGCCAGCTGTGCCAGGAGCTCGTTGTGGCAGAGGGTGCCAAAAGCTTTGCTGAAACATTGCTCACAGAAGTTCTCTAAGTGGCTTTGCACCACAGCCACAATGGTTACCTGCAGTTTACCTGTAGCTGTGCAGGATTAAATACTGATACTTAACTTGCCAAAGGTGATTAGAAGTGCTTTGAAATTAAATTTTAGAGCAGTCACTACTGGAGCCTGAAAACCCAAAACATTCCTTGGAAGAAAAATCTGCGTTAGTGAGCAGTCTTTGGCAGGTCGTTAGCTATTCCCTTGGGGGGGCAGTGCTACAGCCTGGCCATCAGCTTTGAGTAGTGCAGATGTATCTCTGCAGAGTCACCTGTGCCATATGTGCTGGGCAGAAAGTTTTTGGTGGCACTTGTGAGACAGAACATCACCGCTGGAGGGTTTCCTCCTCCGAGGATGTGCAGTGCAGGCTGCAGATCTCAGTTCCTCTGAAACTAAGCTTATGGTGCTCAGGATATTCCAGGGTAGTTTTCTGATCTGAATAATCAATGCAGCAATTATTTTGCATCTGTTTGATTTAATATTGAATGACTGGTGGCATCAGAACTGGCCATGCTGACTGCTCTACAACTGCCCTGATAAGGGACAGGCTAAAGAAAGCTTGGCCAAGAAGAGAAGTGTGCTTCATCTAAGGCCACACAAATGTTTTGGGGGCTGTATCTCCCTTTCCTGTGTTTCAGTGTAGTGCTCTCCGCCGTAAGTCAAACTTGCATTCTAACAGCTGAGCAGACAGAGTCCATGCCCTTATCTGAGGTATGGGATGTGTCTGATGTAAAGAAAAGCCCCAGGCCAGTCCAGCTTCCCCTGCTGTAAAAGTCCAGGAAGAAGTTGGATTTGTTTTTAACATCTGCGCGTCCTTGCTCAGGGGAGTGTCACTGCACTGCACTAGAATGGCTGTCACTTGTGCCAGTGTTCACATGCCAACTTCACATCTCTGGGCATTACTTGCCAAGATTCTAACTGGTTAAAACATTAGGCTTAGTCTGGGCTGTACTCGCAGATGTCATTGTAGGCTTCCTGTTCTTTTAAAAACCCCTCATTTGTATCAGCTCTTTTGGCTTTCCTTTAGAGATACTACCAGCCCACTGCCTCTTATACAGAGGGTGAAACATTGGTACTCCTTGGACTCTGTATTATTTCATATCAAATTGCAGAATTTGTTTGCACTTTCCCTTGTGAAACCATTTGCTAAGAGGATTCTTGACTCTTGTTTTAAGTAATTTAATTCAAAAAGATGTGGCTTCACAAGTATGAAGCCCCAAGGTGACAGTTGGCATGTCTTTGCTACAGGGAGTTAAATTCAATTGTACTCCACAGGGCTATTACAACTGAAGTATTTGAGGAATGCACACTCAGGCTTACAAGCACCACATGATCTACCAATGTGTTTGTATTCTTTGCAATGCACACTGCAGAAGCCAGAGCTGTACTTGTCCCCTGTGGGGCTTGTGAAGTGTCCAGCAGCATGTGAGCAAGCACAAGGCTTCTGAGGTGCTTTACTTGTGGAAGAGGTCCCTGTCATGGTAGGCCTAAAAAGGCCAAGTGGGCTTGTACTTGTCTTGGCTTGCCCAGGAGTGCTCCCCTGCTCCCCCTCCTTCTGTGCTGGGGGTGGTGGCCACAGAAAAGGGGACAAAAGCCCCAGCTTCACCTAATATGGGCAAACTGGGCAAACTGCCATCCTGATTGGCTAATCTATGTCCAAAAGCCCATCAGTCTCAGGCTGAAAATATATAAAGGATGAGCAGGTAGCACAAGCTCTCACTCCTCTCTTGCTCTGCTATTGTGCCCATGCCTGCTGAGGCCCTGATGCCTCCACGTNTTTTCATAGTTATTAACAATCTCTGCCTGGATATCAAAATTGATATCGATTGTGAATCATTTCATTGCAGTCCCTGAGGAAGGACACCCCATGGGTAGAGGCAATCATCCTCACTGACCAGTTTAATTTTAGTTTTCAAATGACTCCTGCTTCAGGACTCTTCTTCCATTGCACCAAGTGCCCCACTGCTTGCTGCCTCTATGGGCTAGGGGAAGTGCTCAGCACCCCACAGTGGGCTCTGAAAGCTCAGAGCAGGTTTCTTCACTGCTCTCTTTCCTGGTGGATAGCTGTTGGAAAGTGTATGGTGAAATCTATGTCAGGCACTGGGGACTGTGGCTTGCCCCTGCCTGCTGTACAGTAGAGCTGCTGGAGCCAGTGAGGTCTGCGCCACAGGGAACTTGCCACAGGCTATGGGCATGACCCACAGAAACTTAGGTCTGATTTTTTAAGCTGACTTAGCAGCATCTGCTTCAGTCTCCAGTGCATGTCAATAAAATCACTCAGACACTGTAGCTGGCCTAATCTGCATGACTGCTGCGGAGCTGGTACCTGCCTGCATCAAGGAAGGGCTTGTACCACTGCACCCATCCGAAGGTTCTGCATCAGCTGAGGGGATCAAGCGTCTGACAGTTGGGCTGCTTGCAGAGAGGGTACAAACGGCTTACATCCTGTCAGGGCTGAGAATCGGCACCTGGGCTGCAGAGAATGATCAGACCTCTGCTCCCCACACAAACTCTTACCCACAGAGCCCTCAGGCCCTCGGCATGTGCATACTGACCCAGGAGTACCCATCCTGGGGAGGTGGGCACCTCTACCAGGTGAGGTTTTGTGGCTGCTCTTTGGGTAGGTGGCTGCTGTGCTCTGGTTAAGTTCACTATGGAAAACCGAATGAAAGGAAACACATCTGTCTTTTGGCTGCAGGGCCAGTGGCCACAGCAACAGTTCAGGAGTAGAAACCTTGGGGGTTACGTTCAGGAGCCTTGATAAGACAAAAAGCTTCGGCAGCTGCTAAGCAGGGTAAGCTCTCTGACTGCATTCCTCCTCTAGATCGAGCCACACCCACACTGCAAAACAAGAGTAACCTACCCCAGTCCTGGGGCAAAACCGACAGTTTCCTATCAGTCATCTCTGCAGCTATTTAGAAACACACCTAAGTACTGCCTTCACCCACGGCTTCAACCACAGCTGCTGAGGTGTTAAAATTTACCAACACTTTCCACTAAAGCATCATAGTTTCTTTTGACTTTGCTGATTTTCAGCTGTTGGGGCCAAGATTTTTCATAGCAGTTTTCTGCCTCAGGCTGAGACAATCCAGAAAACTTCAGCCAAAATGATATGTTCATTTTCAGAGAAGAGGTAGCAGGAGCATTCAGGTGAAATGCCCATCCAAGAAATCCTGGAACACTTTTCTCTGGGAGGCTTCTGGGTCCCAGGTTAGGTAACTTAGGACATTTGATTTGTGGGGAAGGCAGCCTCTGGACACAGCTGGGGTTACCTTCATGCCAAAACTTTGCTCCATCAACTTATCTGTGCAGGTGAGACATTATCAGAGAACTTTCTTAATGCTTTTTTTTGTTTACTTCTTCTGTGACAGGTGTGCTGGCCCCAACAGTGAAGCAGCTGACCTCGCAGCAAGCTCCGCACTTGTTTCCTGTAGGTAAAATATCTGCACTGATTTCCACTATACATTATGCTCTGATAAGGAGATCTCTATGCTTATGGAGTTGTCCTGTGCTTGCAGGTTTTTTTAACAGATCTGGTTTTGTTCTCAGACCACTGTTAATGATGATGGAAGTTTGGATTAAAGCAATTTGAAAAGAACAGCAGCCCAGCTACAAAGCAGCATATGGGTGCCAGGGCATTTACTTCTGCTGCTACCCTACCATGTGAGGCTGGTGCTTGGGACTGTATTTTCCAGCACCTGTGAATGTTGTTTTCCCTGACGTCTTCAGCAAGTGGACCAGAACATTGCACAGACTTTGGGAGAGGAAATCTGTGCAGAGTAATTTTTCCTTCAGCACTGCTGCAGAAGGATCCTTCCTCCTAGTGTCAGCTTCACTGGAAGCAGTGAAAGACAGAACTTCACCACTGTTCCTTATCTGGCAGCTGCTAATGCTGAAACAAGAAGGAAGGATAACCTGTTGCATTTGCTTAACTTACTGCCTATGGCTTCTGGTAGCAGCACATTCTGGGATGCATGGCCTTAGTTGAACAGCACAGTACAGCCCCAGGGTTCTTTCCATTGTTTCATTCCTGTGAACCCCCCAAAGGTGTATTCCAAAAGCTTTTGACAACTTAAGATGCCACTGGTGTTTTTCTCTCTAGTCAAGTGCATCCTCCTGTCAGTGTCTCTGACAAGCATCCTGGTTTCTGCTGGGGTAGAGCTGATTTCCCTTCTTAGTGGCTAGAACAGTGCCACGTTCTGGATTCAGTGTGAGAAGAATGGTGATAGTACAGTGATGATTTCAGCTGGTGCTAGGCAATCAAGGACTTTTCAGCTTCACATGCCTTGCTGGTGTGCAGGAGCACAAGAAGCTGGGAGGGAGCATGTTACAGTTATATATTAATGTAACAAAAAGAGAGAGAAATAAAACACAAGAAAAGGACAAACTGAAAAAACATGGACTGG
>WBNM01033755.1:5334-24315 GCA_013399055.1 Ramphastos sulfuratus | reverse complement strand
CACCTCTGGTGTTCTGGAATTTCTCCTCTGAACACAAGACCAAAATCCTGACAAACTGGTAAAGTATTTGGAAAAGTATGCACCCCGATCTGGAGTTTCCAAGAGACAGAAATCGCTGTGGTGTGTTGGGATCTGGCCCATACCTGTTGAGCCCTTCTTATGGTGGTCAGAGTTCTCAAGGGCAAGAAAATGTCTCTGGATCTGCAGGCAGACTGGCAGGCACTATGGTTACTCAGACCCCAAGAGCAGGCATGGCAGATGCACCAGAGAACCATCCTGCAGCAGTATCAGTCACCCCTGCATGGGAAAAAAAAAACAAAACATACAAGGAAAGCAGTTTGTCTTGCAAAGGATGAGGACGAATCAAGGTCATCAGAGGAACAAGAAGAAGAGTCAAAGGTGATCTTTATCCCTGCCTTGAAAGATGGCCAAGGACAAATGCTGGATGAAACGACTAGCAGGCTCTGGTAATACAAGGAAGGGGTCTGTTCCTCTGTGTGGTCTTGTGTTTCAGCTGTGAAGAAACTCTCTGGGGAGGTCTGCCAATTCAAAAAGAACATGTCCCACTCCCACCTGTATGGTCCACTGTTTCAGTTATTAGGAGCAGGTTTCTCACTGTCCAAGAGAGAGAATCTGGGAGGTACAAACCATGGCATACCCTGTGGTTTTATTTGCATGACCATGGGGAGGACATGAAGAAGGGACATGGAAAACTTCCTTGAGTCCTTGCTGTGAATTACAAGAAAACTCTCTCCAGAAGAATGTTGCCCTAGTTTCCAGCAGAAAATCACCCGAAAAGAGCAGGAGACTTGATAATANCTTACTATTCTATGATTCTATGATTTTAACCTGGAGGACCATCTTGAGGCTGGGTAATTATGAGAGGCTTGGTGGGTAGGAGAGCATTGGCCAGTGCTAGCACAGTGGTCACCTCTGGTGTTCTGGAATTTCTCCTCTGAACACAAGACCAAAATCCTGACAAACTGGTAAAGTATTTGGAAAAGTATGCACCCCGATCTGGAGTTTCCAAGAGACAGAAATCGCTGTGGTGTGTTGGGATCTGGCCCATACCTGTTGAGCCCTTCTTATGGTGGTCAGAGTTCTCAAGGGCAAGAAAATGTCTCTGGATCTGCAGGCAGACTGGCAGGCACTATGGTTACTCAGACCCCAAGAGCAGGCATGGCAGATGCACCAGAGAACCATCCTGCAGCAGTATCAGTCACCCCTGCATGGGAAAAAAAAAACAAAACATACAAGGAAAGCAGTTTGTCTTGCAAAGGATGAGGACGAATCAAGGTCATCAGAGGAACAAGAAGAAGAGTCAAAGGTGATCTTTATCCCTGCCTTGAAAGATGGCCAAGGACAAATGCTGGATGAAACGACTAGCAGGCTCTGGTAATACAAGGAAGGGGTCTGTTCCTCTGTGTGGTCTTGTGTTTCAGCTGTGAAGAAACTCTCTGGGGAGGTCTGCCAATTCAAAAAGAACATGTCCCACTCCCACCTGTATGGTCCACTGTTTCAGTTATTAGGAGCAGGTTTCTCACTGTCCAAGAGAGAGAATCTGGGAGGTACAAACCATGGCATACCCTGTGGTTTTATTTGCATGACCATGGGGAGGACATGAAGAAGGGACATGGAAAACTTCCTTGAGTCCTTGCTGTGAATTACAAGAAAACTCTCTCCAGAAGAATGTTGCCCTAGTTTCCAGCAGAAAATCACCCGAAAAGAGCAGGAGACTTGATAATACTTCTGATCCTCCTGAAGTGACTTCCAGAGCACCTTCACAAGATGCAAGTGATTGCAGTTAGAATTAGAGGGGCCCTGCCTCCAACCAGGTGGAGGAGAGGGGCAACTGGATTTATTGGACAGTGCGGATCCAAAGGCTTGGCAAGTTGAACCCATGAGTGCGTGAAGCTTTAGTAGATACATGCACCTAGTGTAATATGATGCCATTGAACTGTGAGAGGCGGAACCCATATGTACTTCTGATGTGACAGGGCGATGTCCACACCTGGATATGTTGGAAGCCAAGCACTGGAATGCAGGTCACAGGCTGCTTTCACTTGGAGGGGTGCAAGGAGTCACAGGAATCAAATGCACCAGTGGTGGAAACACAGTCCCACCAATTGGACTGATCGTGGACTGACCCAGAGTGTACTGAAATGCAGTGAAGCTCCAGAGCACATACAGTGAGAAGTCTTCTACATAATGAAGAGCAATCTCATTTTCAGTGCAAATGGATAGAGAATGATGTATGATGTATGTTGTTTGATGCTAATTGCTGCTGGGCATGACTTAAAGGATATAGAATAAGAGGTGGGTAATGCCATGAGTTTTGTTGTTGAAGGCCACAGAGATGATCAGAGGGCTGGAGAACATGCCCTGTGGGGACAGGCTGTGAGAGTTTGGGCTGTTCAGCCTGAAGAAAAGAAGGTTCCTGGGGCGACCATGTAGGAGCCTTCCAGTACCCGAAAGCTGCCTGCAAGAAAGCTGGAAAGGGACTTTTTACAAGGGCTTGTAGTGACAGGACAAAAGGGAATAGATAGAAGATTCAAGAAGGCAAATTTAGACTGGGTATTAGGAAGAAATTTTTTACAGTGAGGGTGGTGAGACAGGAACAATTTTTCCAGGGAGGTTGTGGATACCCCTCCCTGGAAGTGTTCAAGGTCAGGATGGATGAGACCTTGAGCAACCTGGCCTAGTGGCTGGTGTCCCTGACCATGGCAAGTGGGTTAGAACTAGAGGATCTCTAAGGTCCCTGCCAAACCAAATAATCTAGAAATCAAACAGTCACTTATCTCAACTCAGGTTTGTGTCTCTTTCTCCCCCATCTGTGTTTGTGGGGCTTGGTTGTGAGAGCAGGCTGTCTTAAACAGGGACAGCCCTAAACAGTAAATCTCAGATTGTTTTATCTTCTTTGCCTCTGACATGTCAGGGGAAATGACTAATATCTAAGGATGATGTGGATCCACAGCATTCAGAGACTGCTCAGTCTATCTTAATTATAGCTGCAGGTCTGAATGCACCAGCCACTAGCTTCAGAAACTGTTTCCTAGATTGGCTGGTGCCTTCATACCCAGCACCGTTTGCTAACAGTGACATGTTCAGGAATGGTGAGAATAAACAGCAGTGTAACAAGGGATCATATCTAATTGAGGCATTTCATTTGTAAAAAACTCAAAAGAAGGGAAATAATCCAAATCTTAATCTGTGCAGTGATTTGTGTCAATGGCAGTTGCTCTATCTGGATCTGAGGCCAAACAAACGAATTCGTTAGGGAGCTGATGGCAATGAATGGAACAAAGTCAATGTTACAGGGAAGTGATAGCCGTTTACCTGAAAAGCAGTGATTAGTGACTGCTCTGATTCACAGTGGTTTGTTAATCTAAAAGAAAAGGAAGTTTCTGTGTTTCCCACAGAAGTTACTTCACTGCAGAAACTCCTCCTCTGTTTTCACAAATGTTTGCTACATGCTTACAGATGTCTTTGCAAATGCATTCCCTCCCTGAGAACCAGAGGGATCAGCAGCATAAGGAAAGAGCACATGGCAGAAGTCTTAGCCTCAGGGGGTTATACAGATTGGACTTTGCTTAGTGTTTTTCATGATATATGATTCTTCCCATGAAAGCAAGTTGGATTTAGGAGAAAGAAGGCTTAGTATTAAAATTTTAGAGTATGTTCTGAAAGACATCTGTCTTTTCAGAAAACTAATACCTCCGTGAGCACATAGAGAGAGAAACAAGCAGAATATGGTCTTACCTTTTTTGCAAGAGTGGCACAGGATCAGTAAACTAGACAAACACATGCCAGAGGAAGCAGCAGCAATCTAAAGGCGGTTTATCTATGGGGTAACTCCCTCTGATAGGCAGAAAAAAACCCCATCTGTTTCAAAATGTTTGCAGTTTGCAGAAAAAGACTGATACTGCCTTTTCAAACTCAATTCATCAATTGTTTTTAAACAGTATGTCTTTCATTTTGGCATAACTTGGACATACCCTGTATCTCAAGACCAACCATCATCAAGTCAGTCCCTTTCTAAGCCTTGAAACCTTGAGAGGGACCACAGGCACTTTTTCACTGCCACTGCTCAGGACACTGGCATCCACAAGAGACTCAGGCATGTGGAGGAGGAGATCAGCATTTTTAGAGGCATAACTGCTCAAGTCAAAGGTTTCAGGCATGTGGAGGAGGACAACTCTTTTCCACGCAGAACTGCTGAATTCAAAAGTTGTTGCAATGTTCACAAAGAAACCAGTATTTCTTAAGGTTTGTCATCAAGCAAAGCTCAAACATATTTTTCCTTGAGACAGATAGATGACTTGAAATTTTTTACCATGGATAGTTTATGCAATCTAGCAAGGAGACCATTATCATAAAACATTTAGGTATTTTTCATTCATGCTGTTCCATGTTAACTCAATCCAGTGTCCATGTTAGCCAGACCACAGGAGTAAATTTATTTGGTCTTCTGATTTATTTGGTACTTAAATCCTTAAGAGGGAAAAAATCTCATTTACCAACAGTAGGAAGGTAAAATTTAAGTTTCATTTTTAAAAAACTATGTTAAAAAGCAATATATTGCATGCATGCAAGTGAAACACAAACCAGTGAACACAGTATATGTGTAGGAATTTGTAAGCTAGCTTCTATATATGGAGAATTACATTCTGCCTTTGGGCCTCATCTAAATCTAAAGGGACTGGAATTTACTTTTGCCAACGTGATGTGAGGTAGAAACTGCATGACTGAAAAGAATGCAGCACCAAATTGACCAGATAAGATGACAGTTTGTATTAGTGGAGTAGTGTTAGTAGGGAACTACAGGATCTCATTTTGGGTGGTGTATACACATCTTTTGGTTAAGGATAAGATGTAATTTAATTTGCATCTACAAGACAGAGCTTTAACTTTACATGACTTCTAAAATACCATATGCTACCTATGTATAAATATATGTATAAATACTCTGTTACCTATGGTTAAAGATTCTACAGCAGAATAGCTGACACTGTAATTTATGAGTAAGTAATGTACTTCCAGAGGACAAAATTATGTTTAAAACTTTTTTGAGCATCCAGCGATCATCTCAAGAACCAAAGTAATCAAAGTAATTAAAAATTTAGTTTTATAGTAAAACAGTTTAATACAGTTACTAAACAAAATGAAGAGTTTATGGAAAGGACAAATACAAAACACAATTGCAAAAACAGCACTGGTAGAGAGTAACACATCCCTAAGATTCTTGTTGTTTGTAAGCCACATCTGGCAACATGGAAAGCTAATGAGATTTCAAACTATAGTATGTCAAATTTACGAGGTGTAAAAGGACATGTCCCTTACCCTTATGTAAAATAATTGGCTATAAAGAAGCTTAAAAACATTCCTGAACTGGACTGAAATTTAAAGCTACATGCTGGCTGAATATTTTGAGAAGGTAGGTGGTTTTCTTCCTGTCTTCAAAATCTATCAACCTGAATACTTCCACAGTGCCCATGTCTGGAATATCTACGTGTCACCTTCAGCAGCATGAGTGTGCCATTCAAATGACCTGATATTTACAGCATGGACCTCATGTAAGCTTTCAGATTTTTCTAAAGACACAGAATGATATAAGACTATGAAAATAGGTGCTTGGGAAAACAAAACAAAACAAAACAAAACAAAACATCACTCTTTTGCTGCATATGTAAAATTTTCTTTTAATTTCTTTTGTCCATGTTATGCAGTTTCTGGCTGTACATTGTATCATGAACTTTTAAAAAAGCTTTTATTTTGCTTCAGGAATGTGTCATTCTTCATGTATTAAAAATGTTAGTCAATCCTCTGAGGACAAAAACACTGACTTGGAAGATTTGTTTTTCTTTTAATGTATAAAAATCCATAAATACACAGAGCTAAAGTTACCATAAAGCCAGTGTTTAAGTCTGGGACTTTTTGAGCTGGATTTTGTTCATTTTTGTACCACAAATTTAATTTCTGCTCTTGTCCAAGCCACCTCCTTTCTTTCATGCAAAGAGTCAAAACAACATTTCTTTTCTTGAAGGGCTTCTGATGATGCTAGTTAAAGAGTACATAAGAACCTTGAGATATGCAAAAGAAAGAGATAATCACCCCTATTTTTCAAGAAAAGACAACATTGTCTTGTCCTGAATAATTTCCATTATCCACTAACCACATACAGAGGACGCCCTCACTGCAATAATTCACAGAAATTGTGTGGATATGTATCACAATGCACCCAGGCTACCCCAGCCAATTTTAGAGCCTCACAGAGCTAGACACTGAAATCAAAGGTTTCAGGTATATAGAGTCATTACACATTACATTTTTCAAGCAGATAAAACATAACAGACCTGAGAAAATCAGATTTAAATATAATTTCTGCTTGGGTTTCTTTCTTATGCAATGAAGATAATGTACAATTGGGCTATTGGGTGGAGGAATCTGCCTTTTAAACTGTTTAATCTAGTTTTGGATTGTGAAGATCAAAATGGCTTAATCATCATCATATGAGAATTACCATAAAGTATCAACACATATATGCATTTTATGGGCTCATAATTTTTGCTTTAGAAGAATTCTGCTACCCCTACATTATGTTACCTTATGCTAATAGCTTATACTCATAAACTCATCAGGGTTTTTTGTCTAGGATTGGACTGTAAATTTTGAAAGTTGAAAATATGTAAGATTTCACTTGAAATCTCTTTTCATGGCCTTCATTTCCTTGAAAGCATTCCCAGCAGGGGCTTTTTTCGTCTCCTAATTTAATTCTGTAGTTCTTCATTTCATCTCTGTGTAATGTGACAAGTGTCTACATTTTCCTGTGGTTGTGTACAGTGTAAATTACATTGATTCCTGCACACTTAAAATCCATGGGAAGGATCCGAACTTGTTGGAATGTCACAGAAAACAAAAAGGCTCTCAAGGCATAGGATTGCATTCTGAGAGCCTGGAGAACTCCATTGTCTATAGGCAAGCAACGATTGTGCAGCAATCAGTAGCTAGCACAGACAAATGCTGTCCATGTTTTACTGGAAAATGGAAAAGGGCATGTTCCTGACACATGGCTACAAGTCTCTAACTTTTTTTGCCAGACAATGAAACTACTTGTAAGGAAATTTTTCTTGCAAAGGTCTGTATGTGCCTGAGCCTGAGTTGGGAAACCAGCAGGGGATAATTCAGCTAAACAGTAAAAGGATAGGAAAGGCATACGCAAAGAAAACAAGATCCTGTGGTTTAATTAGGTGTTGTGCCTACCTTTCAGCTCCCGTTGCCTCTGTCTCGCCTGATTCTTTAAAAATTGTGGGAATTGCCATGGATGTGTGAAATCTAATTGACGACTGCTGATCTCCCTCACTGTCATTCCTGAACACAGCTTATAGAAACTGTCTTTAATATTTCCTATGCTTATCTTTTCCTGAAAGCTTCTCCTATCATGTGTTCTGGGAAATGTCTAGCCCATTAACAGCAAGCACAGCTGACTTGAGCAGTTCTGAAGCTGACCACTTGTCAATTTTACTTTGGGATGTTATCATAACGAAATCCAGTCACGCTCCACTGGGAATTCATATATTGCACACTCTGTAGAATCTAACTAGTTGTTCAAGGTGAAATACCTCACGCTTTAAGAATGATAACAGCAAAATATTGAAATGAGAGGTAGGGCTTGTGTAGGCCAATATGCAAGTGTGTTTAATGCCAGGTTTTGGCAGCGTACAGGTGGGGCTAGCAGGAACTGAATAGGTGACAGTGGAGAACAGGGTGGAGACAGAGCTTTCCAAATGGTGCCATTTGCTTACAGAAGCTTGACAATTTTTCCCTGGTGATGCTGACACAGCGCTGCATTGTGTAATGGGAAGGGCAACCTGCTGAATGAAAACAGAGATTCAAAAAAGATGGATTGAGCCTGTTATGGTGCAGGAAAAATGTGGTGGGTTATATATAGGTATTATATGTGTATTTTGAAGCATGTGCATGTATATCCCTGCTGACTGGAAAAGGGGAAACACAACCCCCATCTTGAGCATAGGAAAAAAGGAAAACCCCAGAAACTATAGACCAGTCAGTCTCACCTCTGTTCCCAGCAAGATCGTAGAGCAGATCCCCCTGAAGGCCTTGCTAAGGAATACAGAAAATGAAGAAGAGGTGACTGGTGGTAACCAACATGGATTCATTGTGATGTAGTTACAGTATCAGTGTATAAGAGGAAGAGCAATTTACCTGGACTTAATTTTGATACTGTCCCACATGACGTCATGGTCACCAAACTGGAAAAGTATGGACTTGAGGGGCGGACCAGCCACTGGATAAGGAATTGGTTGGACGATTGCACTAGGAGAATGGAGAACAATGGCACAATGTCCAAATGGAGATAGGTCGTAAGTGGCATCCCTCAAGGATTGGTACTGGGACCAGTGCTGTTTAACATCTTTGTCAGTGATATGGACACAGTGATATGGACACAGTGATATGGAATTGAGTGAACTCTCAGGAAATTTGTCAATGACAGCAAGTTGTGTGGTGCAGTTGACACGCTGTGGGGAAGGGATGCCATTCAGAGGAACTTGGACAGGCTTGTGAAGTGGGCCCAAGCCAGCTTCATGAAGTTCAACAAGGCCAAATGCAAGGTCCTACACCTGAATTGGGACAATCTCAAGCACAAATACAGCCTGGGTAAGGAGTGGCTTTGAGCAGTCTTTAGGAGAAGGACTTGGGGATGTTAGTTGATGATAAACTCAGAATTAAATGAAATGTATGCTTGCAGCCCAGAAGGTAAACTGTGTCCTGAGCTGCATCAAAAGGAGTGTGACCAGCAGCACAAGGGAGGTGACTCTCCCTCTCTGCTCTGCTCTCATGACACCCCATCTGGACTGCTGCATCCAGTTCTGGTGATCCCAGCATAAGAAGCACATAGAACTGCTGGAGCAGGTCCAGATGATGGTCACAAAGATGATCAGAGAGCTGGAGAACTTTCCCTATGGGCACAGGCTGTGCAGCCTGGAGAAAAGAAGGCTCCAGGAAACCTTCCAGGACATGGAAGCAGCCTACAAGAAAGCTGGGAAGAGACATTTTTGTTTGTTGTGGTAGGACTAGAGGGAATAGATGGAAGTTTGTGGAGGGTGTATTTAGACTGGATATTAGGAAGAAACTCTTTACAGTGAGGGTGGTGATACACTTGAACAGTTTTTCCAGAGAGGTCATGGATGCCCCTGTCTGGAGCTGTTCAGTACCAGGTGGATGAGACCTTAAGCAACCAGGACTAGTGGAAATTGTCCCTGCCCATGGCAAGGGGATTAGAACTAGATCCCTTCCAACATCTACCATTTTATCAATATAGATATGAGAGAGAGGTGAATGCAAACATTAGATGTGAGCTGCATACATCTGGGCACACTGAAGCAGTTATTTTGTAGAATACTATTAGAGCTGCAAACAACAGCTGAAAGTCGTCATAGGATGAAAAGGAAATATTTGCTGAACAATGAAAGTGCTCCAGTGAGGATAAAAGCATTAGATAAAGGTGGAATAGTGACTATAGGATGCATAAGCAGTTCTCCTGGACATGCAGTACAGGTGGCAGGTTTGAAGACCTTCATCTTATCAGCTGTGTTCTGAGACATCCAGAGCTGCCTTTCTGCACCAGACAAAGTATCTTGCAATGTTGTTGTGAGCTTTGTTCCCCTGATGTAATTAAAAGTAGCATGGTAAAAATTTGATGATAACTGAGTGATGAACCCTTGAGAGCCTGAGAGTGTTATATTACTGAAGTTGCCTTCTTTGGTTTATATCTCACTGAAAATTCCCCTGTCATCTTAGGACAAGTTTTTACATTAGAAATGCCTGAAAAAAACACAGGCACATGGGACAGGAGACAAGAGATCAGTTTCTTTAGTTTATATGCAAAATGTTACTGGAACACAGGACCTGAAGTGCAGTAATTTCAGCTGAAGCAATGGAGTACTATGTTACGTATTGAACAGATCTCTCTGTAGTGTTGATGGAACTGGTAAAAACAGAACCTATTTCAGGAAAAAAATAGCTACTGCAGTTTGTATCATTTAACAAGTCTTCAGCAATACAACAGGGTTTTTTATTTACTTTTAATACCGAAATGCCATTTTTTTTCTCAAATGCTTGCAGCTGAGTAGGTAATAGCTGAATCAACTTAATGAAAAACACTGTAAATTAAACTCATCAACAAACAAAAGAACAAAACAAGGTTATTCAAGTGAAGATACAGTAAGAAGACTTAATTTCCTTAATGTGAGAAACAAGGGACTAAAAACTCATTATGGATCTGATGTCAGCAAGCAGCCCTGCCACTACTCCTTTTAGTCATTACAGAAGCTTTCTCACCATTCAAGGAACAGGATAAATAAGCTTTAGTTGGGCTGATACTTGAAGAAGTCTCTGAGAAGATAATAGTTGCTAATGGACCTTGTATCATGGAAGATACATGTCCTGGCTTGCCCAGGCATGACCCCATGGTCCCTTCCCTTTCCTGGTGGGGAGAAAGCAGAGCACAGGGAGAAATGCTTGGAGACACCCACTTCGAGGGTCCAAGACTTTCCCAGACTTGTCCTTCCCAAATAAGGGAAAGTAAGCTCCTGACTTCACCTGATATGGTCAGGTTCAGCAAAGCGCCATTCTGATTGATGGATTTGTGTGGCCAAAGGCGCCATTACATTTGGGCAAAACAATAAATAGGCCCTGACACATGCATGCTTTTGCTTTTACTTTTGCTTTGCCTGCTCTGCCCTGCCGTGTTATCCTCTGCCTTGTCTGCAACAACTTTCAAAGACACCAACAGAATTCCATTTGAGTTTTGGGTACTGTCTGATACTATTTTGTGAGTAAATATTCAAAGCCTCTTTCTAAGAAATTCTGTAACTAGATTCTATTGTGCCTTTCTGCTTTAGCATCAGAAAAGAGCCTCTCAAATCCTCTGGTGGGCAAGAAGTATAATTAAAGCTAAGAACCTCTTTCCAGTTTTAATGTTTGCATTTGCTACTTATTTTTTAGAGTGTTCTAGTTTTGCCTGTTCCCTGTGTGTATAAGTATCCAAACCGTGCATTTCAAACATCGTAAATAAGTTTTCTGGTGAGATGTAATGTTAATAAACAATTTTCATAGTTACTAACAATCTTCGCCTGGATATAAAAATTATTATTGATTATTAATTTTGCATCACTCTTAACATTTTGTTGAACTGACGAAGAAATAACCTGTGAAATGAAGCTCTGGCATGCTTTTTAGAGTGGTGTATCCCAGCAAGGAAATGGGCATCCCAGGACCTGTTTTCTAGAGATTCTCTGACTAAGTTTGTCTACCTTTCCCTTCTGCAAAAGTTGTCACCAGGTCACCAGTCAAAAAGGTGGCTACTGAAGATGGACAGATTTCTCTTTCTTCATTCAAATTCAGCAGTGTGGAACCTGTTCCCATACAATAGTTCCTCCTGAGCTTTCCAGAGGCCTGCATTGCTTTTCCTAATTTGCAGAAAGCAAATGTTCAGAAAATGTCTGAATTCAATCATGTCTTTCTTTTTGCTGTTGATTTGTGTTGTTGGTTTTGGTGCTTTTGTTTTTGTTTGTTTGTTTGTTTGTTTTATTAAGTGTAATCTTATCCTTTTCTAATCCCATTTCCTTCACTTGGAAAATGAACAGTATTTTTTCAGTGTTGTCTTTCCTGGTTTGATGAGAAAACAGAGTTTTGAAGACATGGTTTCACCAAGACTGCATCAATAGAGCCTCCCAAGCACACTGTAAGGAGTACCGAGATTGTGTGTAACGCAAAGTGGGAATTGTCAAAACTTGTCTAACATACACTAGAAAAGAAAGTCTGTGTTGATTTTAAGCTTGAGTTCATGTTACAAAAAGGCCTATAGAACAAATAAATTTTAATAACATAGGGAGAAAGCTTATTATTTGTTTTCAGTATGTAAGAGGCAATGTTCAGAACAATGCAAAGCAATGATGCAAGTAAACAAACAAAAAAAGGCAGAGTGATCTAAAGAGACAGTAATATATGGATTTTTTTTTTGAGTGAGGAGTGATATTGTGCAACTGTAGCCCAACACCTTTTTCTAGCATTATCCCAATTTTTAATGTAGCTGCTACAAAAGAAACAGTTTCCTAGGGTCCTAAATGAACTATGTCTCTTTATCTAGATAAAAAGAAACTGTGGAATGACAGAATCACAGAATAGCCCTGGTTGGGAGAGGCCTGACCCAGCATTTCCTGGGAAGAGCACCCTGGATGACATTGTCCAGCAACCTGTTCAGCCACATCTTGAAAACCTTTAATGACAGGGACTTCGCCATGGCCTTGGGGAGGTTGCTCCAGTGAGTGTTCTTACTGCAAAACATTTCTTGTAAAATACCAAAAAGAAATCCTTTAGTCAGGAAATAAAAGACAAGCAATGCCCTTCTATTTGATTTCAATAAATACCTTCTTTTCAGTATTGTAAGTTCATGAAATTAAAGGAAAATTAATTTTAACTCTGCAGCTAAGGCAAGCCTTTGACTTTGCAACTATTTTTCAGCATGCACAAGGGCACAATGACATAAGAATAAATAAATGTAACAACTGAGATGTATGTGAAATTGCTGTTGTTCAATACAGCATACTCTAACAGCAAACTCAGTTTCTCCATCTCTCCCACTAGTTAAACACTCCATAGAGCCATGAAGTCTCAGGGACCTGCTGCTCTGTCATCATCTTCAGAAGCAGGCAAGTAACACTGGCTTCTGTTTGTTCTTGTCCAATCTTCTCCTGTTCACTCCAGCCCATTCCACAGCTTAAGAAGCCTTCCAACCAAAATTGCTACACACATCAGAATCAGTCAATAAGAGGTTCGTGTCCTATCTCAGGAGCTGCCACTGGTGCATATCATCCCTTCTGTACTGATTCTAAGAAGAGTACAAGATGGAAAAATGATGTAGGTTTATTGTCAGTTTTGTAACATGTAATTTTGAAACTGAAAACCTCAATTTTTTGTCTGCAAACTGAACTAATCTCTTATGGAAATGTTCAGACAAGCATACATTTTATTTCAGATTATTATTACGATTAATTTGTTTAACTGCACTTTTACATGAGTTTGAACATTTCCTCTTTACATGTTACAACAAGTGCTGTATGTACCTTCTTGGTTTGCTGAGCTTTGAATGAATCCTAAGTTCAAGTGAGGAGTTTGGAGCAGACCCCACTGAGCGTTCTGTCATCATCACCACAGGACCCAGACCTCTCTGAGGTTCCAACCCATAAATTGCCACTGGTGATTCCCCTCCCCATGTGATTCCCTCCACATGCCCTGAGGTTCTGCCTCACTGTATCTAAATGCATCTTATTTGTTCTTAAAGTGAAGCAGTAGGTGCTTTCTGCAAGCTTTCTGAGCCTCTGGAAGATGGAACAGACCAATTAAATATCCTCCGTCACTTTTTCTATAACACAGTGCCAGAGGCTAAGCCTCCTAGTTTCCACTGGTTGGTAGTGGTAGAAGAAGAGCCAGGCATGCTGCATCTTCTGCAACCTGAGGGAAATGTAGAACTTTGGGAACAGAAAGCCAAACTTGAAAATACATCAAAGACAAAACCTGTGGAAGTGAGAAAGACCCTTAAACTAACTTCTATAGATCAGGAAAATTTTAGCCCAAGTTTATCAGAATAATTATTCTATTCTTTGTATTTTCAGGCCACTTGCAGATATATCAAATATATTGTATAATTGTGATTTATTTGAATACTTAGAGTTCCTCTCTTAATGGAAAAAAAATATCACTAGTGGTAAGGATTAATGAGGAGAAGGTAGGTTTTTGTAAAATATCTTAAATCCATTACTTACCTCAAGGTTTCCAGGAGCCTTTTCACACCATCTGAAGAGTGAATCCCCCAGATTTCCTGCCCAGAAAAGATGAATATCTAATTCTGCTGTCAGATCTCCACTTGGGTTCAGGGGCTAAGATTCAACTCTGATAGTGAAGGATCTTTGTTTCTTTCCCTTTGTGTCTTTTACTAAGCATATGTAACCATGTATTTCTCTTTCTTGCTCCACTGGGAGCCCAAGTGAAGAGTCAGCAAGTTTTGGTTAATGCCTAACAACTGTTGGGTCCTCAAGTGTGAGTAACGTGGCCATAATGTACATATTAGAACACAGTTCAAGTGCATTATGCATTGATATGTGTTGGATAAGTACAATATGTTTTTTTTTATTCAAGCAGACAAGCACTGTTTTTAGATTCCATCTGCGTTATAACAAAGACCATTGATTCTTCTTCAGCTTTATCCTCAAATTCTCTTTTGGCTTTATCCTCTTCCCTTGCACAGAAGAGCAGCAAGGCTGGTGAGGGGTTTGGAGGGCACATCATACAAGAAGTGGCTGAGGGAGCTGGGGTTGTTTAGTCTGGAGAAGAGAAGGCTATGAGGAGATCTTACTGTTCTCTACAACTACCTGAAAGGAGTAGTGAGTGTGACATTGGTCTTTTTTCCCAAGTAACTAGCGCTGTGCCAGGAGAAAATGGGCTCAAGTCATGCCAGGGTAAATTCAGATTGGACATTAGGAAGAACTTCTTTATTGAGAGAGTGGTGTGGCATTGGAACAGGTTACCCGGGGAGGTAGTGAAATTGCCATCCCTGAAGGTGTTCAAGAAGTGTGTAGATGTGGCATTTCAGGATGTGGTTTAGTGGTCATGGTAGTTGTGTTATGGTTGGAAGAAGAGATAGGAAACTCCCTATATGAAATACCAATTCAGTGTACCTGATGTGGCTTTCTTTACTTGCTTATTAGATTAAATTTCAAAAGAGTTTAGTAGAAAGTTATACCTTCCTGGAATCTGGAGCATATGGTAATGGTGATTAAAACCCCTATATCATGAAATCTGTTTTGTCCCTTAAGGGATATTGCATTTCATAGAATCATAGAATCATAGAATGGTAAGGTTGGAAGGGACCTCAACACCCTGCTGGAACATTTTGGGGACTGCAGATTTGCCTTTTCCTCACACAAGTAAAGGGAGACAGGGGGCAGTAGATAAGGAAGTACAAAGGAAGACATAGATCCCATTAGTGATGAAAAGCTCAACATTAGCCTGCAGTGTGCACATACAGCCCAGACAGCCNTGGCAGGGGGCTGGAACTAGATGATCCTTGAGGCCCCTTCCAACCTTACCATTCTATGATTCTATGATTCTAAAGAAATCTGAAATGCAGTGACGTGATCACTGCTTGTCAGTGTCAGCCTCCCTGCAACTACTTGCTGCATTCAGAGACCAGAAAGGAAAAAATTCAGAGCATAGCCATATTTGTGCTAAGAAAAAAACAGAGAGTACATGTATTTGAGATGTATCTCTGAAACTGGCTGAACATCATGAAAAGATTCTCCATGGTTTTGGAAAACATAAGTTTTTCCTTCATGTCTCTCTCACCTTCAACAGATCCAAGTTTTCAATGAATTTTTCCCAAACAGTTGGTGGATATCCATTTCATTCAGTCATATAGAACTCAGATGTCCAAATTAATACTAATTCCTCACAGTAACATAACCTATGCCATTCTGGTTAGTAGCAGCAGTCCTGTTTCTTGAAGTGAAGTAACTATCATCAGTTCCTCCAGAGGAAAAGATAGTGCTGTAGGGATCCAAGGCAGGACCTGGAAGCTCATGATATATATCAAAGGACACACAGAGATTTTTACTGATTTTTTTTTTACTTAATTTCAAACTTGCAAATGCAAATTACAAACTGAAGCACAAGCCTGGAAGATCATCAACCCATGATGCAAGTTGCCACCATGCTAAGGTGCTCTGTAGTTTCAGGTGTTCGAGGCTGGATTGTGGCACGAATTGGGAGAGCTTCTGTTCTATTAAAAACTGAAGTGGTTAGTTCTTTCTGATCCAATATTTGTAACCTGCTATGCTCTTTGTTTCAGTAATCCTTTTAAAAGTGGAGTTCATAGATTTGATTTTCACTGTGAAAATTATACTTGTTTGTTTGTTCTGTTATTTTGAAGTTTGTTCAATTATGTTTATAGAAAAACTATCCTGTCCACAATGATACTACGNAAAAAAAAAAAAAGGGGAAAAAAAAAAAAAAAAAAAAAAAAAAAAAAAAAAGAGATGTGGTGGGAACTTCTTGTTAGGTCTTCATTAAAACATTCATTATCTCCTGTATTTGTATCTCTTTTTTCTCCTTCCTTAACATTTCTCAAAAGCTACTGTGTTTTCTCTCAGACGACTTAATGAGAAACTGTGAGGTTCTCATGGTACTGTTGGTGTATACCACAGAAGTTCATTCAAGTGATCTTTGCAATTACAAAAATGTACAAGTAATGGCTCCAGGTTATGCCTGTAATGAAATCTAAATGCAGGTAAGGAAGTTGAATTTCAGATTAAAAGTTTTGCATAACTCAGCTGCAAACCACATAAACTGATGCAATTCTAAACTTGCTTGGAACGAGTGATGTTAAAAACTAAAGGCAGAGGAGATGACAAAGAGATGCAGCTGTCTGTGCAGTCCCGTACAACTGTAATAGTTGTCTCTAATCTGTCTCACTTGCCTTCATGAAGTGTTTTGTCACAGGCTTTGATCAGTCACAGCCTAGTTGTTTCAGGGTTGTCAGAGTAAAGTGATGGGCAGAAAGTAGTCGGGGTGTGTGTGTCTTTAAAAAAATCTCAGCTTGAAAACACATCAGAAACTTTCTACTCAAACCACCACAACCACAAATTACTTTCCCACAAGATGAGATACGTGCATTAGGGCAGAAATGAGGCGGTGATTACTCAGGAATTTGTACAGTTTTTATTCAGATTGAGACAAAGAGGCAGTCAAATGAATGAAAAGGAATTCCCATTGACACGTTTCCTCATTTGGGACTCAGTTCTGCTCCCTAAATGACATGATTTAGATCTGGTTTAGAAGTGTCTAGGGTTTTTTTCTCACATGAGGAAAGCAATAGACTGAGTAAATGGATTTAAGTTAAAAACTCCTAAACCAGACAGAAAATGAGAAGATGTTATTACCACTGACAGAGTACCACTGTCACAAAAGCGTAGTACCCCCAAACTCAGAATAAATTTGAACTAACTTTGAAAAATTAATCAAAACCTAGGAGCAGGACTTTGCGATTAGTCGGTCTCTTTTGGATGGGCTGAGCAAAAAACTTTGGACCTAAGAACTTTAAACATACATAAATTTCAAAAAAAGCAATGAAATTATCTGAAGTCTGATGGCATATCAAAATGCAGTAAGATAAAAGAGAAAAGCAGAAAGGAGAAAGATTAAGAGCAAAAAACCCTGAAGCATCACTGGCGACAGATTTTTTTGGAAAATGTCTATTATAAAATAAGGAACTGGCTTGACAGCTCCACCCAAAGAGTGGTTGTCAATGGGTCCATGTCCAAGTGGAGGCCAGTGACAAGTGCAGTCCCTCATCAAGGATCAGTACTGGGACCGGTCTTGTTCAACCTCTTCATTGGCAACATGGACAGTGACAATGAGTGCACCACAGCAAATTTGCTGATGATCCTAAGTTGTGTGGTGTGACTTACACCNTTCACCTTTGCCCAGCTGTCCACCCTGTCCAGATTTTACTGAATGACAGCATAGCCCTCCAGTCTGTCAACCCCACCCCACCCAAAGTTTTGTGTCACCAGTGAACTTGCTGAGGGTACATTCAATCCCCTCGTCCAAATCACTGATGAGTATATTGATCTAAACTGGAACCAGTACTGATCCCTGGGGAATACCACTGTCCACAGTGCAAGACTGACACAGTCAATCCACAAGGGAACTTATGCAAGCACAGAAAAAAACCATCCCTGCAGACTTAACAGAGTGCTGCTCATTTCACCTCAAAATACTTAATGCTTTGCACATGATTTGTGCGTGATGGAGCTGAGGTTTCAAGGTTACTTTTGCCATCATTATTTACAAGCAAGGTAATTGCTGTGCTCTGTTTCATCTCTGGCCTTTCTAATTGACAGCAGAGCATTATTGTATGCAGAAACATTATTCATCACATAATTAAATGATTGCCTCTATCCCCTACCTTGCCCTTTGTTGTTAGAATCCATTTATGTTATTGACATTATCCATATATCTTTTCTCTTTTACTGTAATCTGTATATCAGGAAACCATTCAGTTTTTGGAGGGGAAGGAAAGGTAGAGGAGGGAGCTTTTTCTAAGTTGCTCTGATTTCTGTTGACCTAAGAATACTTGTCACCTTTGCCCCATATGTCTGGGCTGCTGTCCCTCAGTGCATCAGAAGCAGAGGCAGGCACACAGTCAGCTGCCAGGAACTACAGCAAGACAAAAAAAAATCTCTGAAGCAACAAGGTCAGTGCCCTCAATGCTTCCCTTTACACCCCAGAGCCCAAACCTAAACAAACAGTCATATCTCCACTCTGTTGTATAACCTTAGCTTCATAACCTTTCCCTGCCCAATAGATCTGGTAATGGCAATAAGTCAGTAGAATCAGGCCATAAAACTTCTCTAAGGGTGAGCTAAAAGTGCAGCTATTTCTCTATGCACCATTTGAAAGAAAGCAGCTTGTTTCATTTTTAGACATCCTCAGCTGAAGAATCATTTCCTGTTTAGAATAAGGAATTTATTACTAACTTGATCATTTCTTGAGGGCACTAGCAGTGGTGAGGTTGTATAGTAGATGACAACTGGTAAGTATTTCTCTGGGAACTGTTGGCTAACAATTCCAGATGGATTTGGTAATTAGAATGTCTCCATTTTCCCTTTTTCCTGGGTTTCAGACACTTTCGGGGAGATGGATTTCTAGAAATTGTCTACTTTTGGAAATCAATCCAGTTGATAATCCCGCTTGGGGGACAGGTTTTTTTTTTGTCTTGGAGTGTTGGGGAGGTTTGTGTTTGTTTTGGTGTTTTTGGTTTTGTTTGTTTGCTTGTCTGTCTTTGTGTGTGTGATTTTACGTTTTCTGCTTCAGTAGTTAGCCCACATAAACCCGAGGTTTCTG
>WBNM01033753.1:0-19249 GCA_013399055.1 Ramphastos sulfuratus | reverse complement strand
GGCTCTGCAGCCAAAATGGCTGGTGCTTTCACAGCTTAGATTCTTGCCCTCCCTCTGGAAGATGGAGACCACCCCTCCTGTGGTTAATCATGAGGCCAAAATTTGCCAAGAGTGTCTTTGTAACGAAGTCCGGGCATGGAGCCAAAGGTGCCCTCTCCTTCAGCTTGCAAGCTGCAGAGAGCCATGTGTGGTGGAAATCTTCCTCAGGAGCCTCCACAGCCACTCTGGTCTTCCTTGCTGCTTTCTGACACAAGTTGAGGTAAACACTGTTATGTTTCCAGTAACAGTTGTGCTTAGGCAGCTAGAAAGCATTGAGTGGTCCTGAGCAATACAATAGTAAAATCCAGGTCTGAACATGGTCTGTCTTAAGCCTTCAGCCACATTCTCTTTCTGAAGAGTCCATTCAAATGTTGTAACCAAGGTTTCTACTTTCTTGCTCTAGCTAGCTGGGTCATCAACAGCAATTCACTGTGCAGAGATGAAGAGGAACAGAGACAGGATAGAGTGAGCTCATCCCCAGCACCACCAGGAGATGATTCTTCAGTCGAGCTGCTGCTTCATAGTTTCTGATCTTCCCTTTTGTGACTGGACCTCACCGGGTGCCAGCCATCAACCCTAACTGCTGGCCCTGCAGTCACAGAACACACCTGCAATGTTTAGTGTTCTGGAAAGCAGGCAACTTCTCCTGGCAAGGGTGGAATAAGTAACAGAAACCTTGTCCTTGGGGAAGGGAGACAGCTTTGGACAGTGAGGATGCAGTGAGCGCAGCAAGGTAGGGAGCCACTGGCAGTGCTGTGTTTTCATTTGGGACACGCAACTATACCGAAGCTGCAGTGGAATAGAAGGCTGAGCAGCAGGGAGAGTTTGAGAAGGAAAGAGAAACTGAATACCTTTTGGGCTACCCATCTGCTGAAGCTTCTTAAATAAGAGTTGCTTCCCACTCTTGGGTGGTATCATGGTCCAGAGAACAGAGATTACCAATATCTCTGTCCAGAGGAGCAAGATTTGTTCTTCTAGATTCCCGTGAAATTGAGGTGCAAATGAGACCAGATAGCACCACACAACTATTTATTAAAGGATAAAGTTGAACAAAACAGAGGGAGAGAGGGAAGAGGGGAGAGAGGGAGAGGGAACAACGGAGAAACAGAGAAGGGCAGAGAAGGAAAAGAGCAGGGATTATATTACCATCAGCCGAACATGAGGGGGGAGAAAGAGGGAGAGAGAGAGAGAGAGAGGTGTGCCTGGCCCAGGGATGTCCTTCTGTGGAGTTGTTCTGTGGAATTTTTTCTTGGATTCTTCTCGTGGAGGTGCGCCAGTGGTGGTGCTCTGGTGGAGGTGCTCTGGTGGTGGTGTTCCGGTGGAGGTGCTTGTGGAGGTGCTCTGGTGGAGGTGCTCATCTTGGCAGGCATTGCTCATGTCTTTTTATACAGTTTTTTAGACCTGTGTCCAGGTGCAGCTCCCCAGGACATCTTCCTGTGTATTCTCAGGCATTTTCAGGGCTCCAGCAACAGCACCAAGAAGGGTCTCTGCCCCCTCCCTGCGCTGCTTACCTGTCCATACCCCAAATACACAGAAGCTTTTTCTCTGTGGAGTAGCTGGTGTGAGGTGTCCACATCCTGAGCATTCAAGCCAGGCTGCAGTCTGGGCAGCCCACAAAGACACTGTAACGCTGTTGGTTAGCAACCCTGAGCTCTCGGGCAGGGATCTGGGCTGAGTCCGGGAAGTCCACAAAGGTGCTGTTTGCATCCCTGAGCTTTTGGCCAGGAACCTGGGCTGAGTCTGGGAAGGTAACAAAGGCAATCTTTATCTTTGTTGATTTGAACAAGGGAGAGATGCTTTAGACTCTCACAGGTGGCAATGCAAGCAAAATGGAGATAAGGGGATTGTGGAGAGAGCAAGTGTTGGAAAGGAGACTCAAGAAATTCAGTCAGCAATCCAGCTTTAGGATAACATCATTAGTTTGCACCAGTGACAGGAGAACTGAGANCAGGAGCCTCCACAGCCACTCTGGTCTTCCTTGCTGCTTTCTGACACAAGTTGAGGTAAACACTGTTATGTTTCCAGTAACAGTTGTGCTTAGGCAGCTAGAAAGCATTGAGTGGTCCTGAGCAATACAATAGTAAAATCCAGGTCTGAACATGGTCTGTCTTAAGCCTTCAGCCACATTCTCTTTCTGAAGAGTCCATTCAAATGTTGTAACCAAGGTTTCTACTTTCTTGCTCTAGCTAGCTGGGTCATCAACAGCAATTCACTGTGCAGAGATGAAGAGGAACAGAGACAGGATAGAGTGAGCTCATCCCCAGCACCACCAGGAGATGATTCTTCAGTCGAGCTGCTGCTTCATAGTTTCTGATCTTCCCTTTTGTGACTGGACCTCACCGGGTGCCAGCCATCAACCCTAACTGCTGGCCCTGCAGTCACAGAACACACCTGCAATGTTTAGTGTTCTGGAAAGCAGGCAACTTCTCCTGGCAAGGGTGGAATAAGTAACAGAAACCTTGTCCTTGGGGAAGGGAGACAGCTTTGGACAGTGAGGATGCAGTGAGCGCAGCAAGGTAGGGAGCCACTGGCAGTGCTGTGTTTTCATTTGGGACACGCAACTATACCGAAGCTGCAGTGGAATAGAAGGCTGAGCAGCAGGGAGAGTTTGAGAAGGAAAGAGAAACTGAATACCTTTTGGGCTACCCATCTGCTGAAGCTTCTTAAATAAGAGTTGCTTCCCACTCTTGGGTGGTATCATGGTCCAGAGAACAGAGATTACCAATATCTCTGTCCAGAGGAGCAAGATTTGTTCTTCTAGATTCCCGTGAAATTGAGGTGCAAATGAGACCAGATAGCACCACACAACTATTTAT
The DNA here is from genome assembly GCA_013399055.1 of Ramphastos sulfuratus. Lineage (NCBI taxonomy): Eukaryota > Metazoa > Chordata > Aves > Piciformes > Ramphastidae > Ramphastos > Ramphastos sulfuratus. The sequence goes on along the minus strand of WBNM01033753.1, from coordinate 16,394 downwards.
TAAAGGATAAAGTTGAACAAAACAGAGGGAGAGAGGGAAGAGGGGAGAGAGGGAGAGGGAACAACGGAGAAACAGAGAAGGGCAGAGAAGGAAAAGAGCAGGGATTATATTACCATCAGCCGAACATGAGGGGGGAGAAAGAGGGAGAGAGAGAGAGAGAGAGGTGTGCCTGGCCCAGGGATGTCCTTCTGTGGAGTTGTTCTGTGGAATTTTTTCTTGGATTCTTCTCGTGGAGGTGCGCCAGTGGTGGTGCTCTGGTGGAGGTGCTCTGGTGGTGGTGTTCCGGTGGAGGTGCTTGTGGAGGTGCTCTGGTGGAGGTGCTCATCTTGGCAGGCATTGCTCATGTCTTTTTATACAGTTTTTTAGACCTGTGTCCAGGTGCAGCTCCCCAGGACATCTTCCTGTGTATTCTCAGGCATTTTCAGGGCTCCAGCAACAGCACCAAGAAGGGTCTCTGCCCCCTCCCTGCGCTGCTTACCTGTCCATACCCCAAATACACAGAAGCTTTTTCTCTGTGGAGTAGCTGGTGTGAGGTGTCCACATCCTGAGCATTCAAGCCAGGCTGCAGTCTGGGCAGCCCACAAAGACACTGTAACGCTGTTGGTTAGCAACCCTGAGCTCTCGGGCAGGGATCTGGGCTGAGTCCGGGAAGTCCACAAAGGTGCTGTTTGCATCCCTGAGCTTTTGGCCAGGAACCTGGGCTGAGTCTGGGAAGGTAACAAAGGCAATCTTTATCTTTGTTGATTTGAACAAGGGAGAGATGCTTTAGACTCTCACAGGTGGCAATGCAAGCAAAATGGAGATAAGGGGATTGTGGAGAGAGCAAGTGTTGGAAAGGAGACTCAAGAAATTCAGTCAGCAATCCAGCTTTAGGATAACATCATTAGTTTGCACCAGTGACAGGAGAACTGAGATTTTGCCTTCTTTTTTTTAATTTAAAAAAAAAATATTAAATCCTTAAAAAACATTAAAAGCCCCAACGTTTTTAGACTGATTTTACTATCCAAGAAGCTTTTTGAGGTTTACCATTGGTTTTTGGATGCAGGTATTTTCATAAGAGCTGGGTACTTCAGGGCTCCCTCCTGATTCCAGCATTAATGAGCCCTTCCACATGCCAGTCCTCCTCTTGTGCCAGAGGGATCTTCTCCAAGCTACACTGTCTATCCTGCTTTCCCTCAAAAGCAAACATGGCAGCTTCCTTGCAGGTTCAGTTGGAGGCAGAGTGCTCCTCAAGGGCTGAGAGGAAGTGAATCTGGTAGGAAGGATGCTTAGTGTCCTTGGAGGATCGTAGGTGCAAACCATAATACAGCCCAAGGCTGTGTTATGTTTCTTGTGTAGCCTCCCACTTTGGGGATTATGCTGACTGCCATAGCTGGGGGGTGCNTGATTTGAACAAGGGAGAGATGCTTTAGACTCTCACAGGTGGCAATGCAAGCAAAATGGAGATAAGGGGATTGTGGAGAGAGCAAGTGTTGGAAAGGAGACTCAAGAAATTCAGTCAGCAATCCAGCTTTAGGATAACATCATTAGTTTGCACCAGTGACAGGAGAACTGAGATTTTGCCTTCTTTTTTTTAATTTAAAAAAAAAATATTAAATCCTTAAAAAACATTAAAAGCCCCAACGTTTTTAGACTGATTTTACTATCCAAGAAGCTTTTTGAGGTTTACCATTGGTTTTTGGATGCAGGTATTTTCATAAGAGCTGGGTACTTCAGGGCTCCCTCCTGATTCCAGCATTAATGAGCCCTTCCACATGCCAGTCCTCCTCTTGTGCCAGAGGGATCTTCTCCAAGCTACACTGTCTATCCTGCTTTCCCTCAAAAGCAAACATGGCAGCTTCCTTGCAGGTTCAGTTGGAGGCAGAGTGCTCCTCAAGGGCTGAGAGGAAGTGAATCTGGTAGGAAGGATGCTTAGTGTCCTTGGAGGATCGTAGGTGCAAACCATAATACAGCCCAAGGCTGTGTTATGTTTCTTGTGTAGCCTCCCACTTTGGGGATTATGCTGACTGCCATAGCTGGGGGGTGCCCCCAGAGTGTGTTTTGGTGGAGCTGCACTGCCAAGGAGAAGTGTGAGGGCAGTGCTAAAGGCTAGCTGCTGGGCACAGAGCCAGACTGGAGACTCAGCTCCCTGTAGATCCCTCTCAGAGGGAGGAAAGGCAAGCCTCTTTGACAAACTGAGTGCTTTTCTGACCAAAACTTACAAGATTTTGTTTTGCCAATGGTTCTGGTTTTAGGAGAGCATCTCTCATGATCCAAAGAATTACATTTTTCACTCATAACTCCCTATTCAGACAGGCAATTAAAGTTGGGAAACTCCTTGGAACAAAGGGAGAGAGAGACAAAATGTGAGGTGGGAAGTACTTTCTTTTTTTTTCCTTTATTTTCCTTTTTAAAAACTGTATTTTTACTTTTTTTTTTTTTACTTTTTGCTTTTTGTAACTTTTAAAAACATTTTTATTTACTTTTTTCTTACATTTTTCTTTTTACTTTTTTCTTTTTATTTTTTTTTACTTTTAACTTTTTTCTTTTTACTTTTTTGCTTTTTCTTTTTACTTTTTTCTTTCTATTTTTCTTTTTTCTTTTTACTTTTTTTACTTTTAACTTTTTTCTTTTTACTTTTTTTCCTGTTACTTTTTTTTATTTTTAACTTTTTTTTTTTTTCCCCTCCCAGGAGCTCTGCTTGGACCTCAGCAGATGTTGGGGCTGGTCCCCAGTGGAGAGCAAACCTTGTCCTTTGAAGAGATCCACTGAGGGGGGGGCTGTGGGATTTTCTGCCTGCAAGCCCCAGCTGTCATTCTTCTGCTGCAGGGATGAGCTGAGACCATGGCAGCTTTGCTTTCACTGTAAATTTCACAGAGGGGGTGTTCCAAAAGCCTGCTGATGATAGCAGCTTTAAAATCCCCCAACTGATGGGTGGAAAACAACTGCTGGAGCAAACCATTACCCATCTCTTCCTTTCCTTCACAGGAGGAAGCCCCTCACAGTACAATAGTTCTCATTGTCACTCTGATTATTTACTCAAGGCACCATTTTGTTCTATTTTGTGCTTTGCTTATGTTTCATAGTTCAACAGAGGGCATTTCCTTTCCTTCCTAAAATTCAAACTTTCCCATTCACATGCTTATTCCTTTGGATGGAAAGCCATATTTCCTTGTCACAAAAACACCCAGGCACTTTGCAAAGTCCTGCTTGGAATCCCTTCTGGCCCTTTATTAATAGCAGAGAGACAAACCTTTAGTACTTCTGCAGTGTGAGAAAGGTAACAGCCCTTTGCATTGCAGTGCCCCTCCTCTAATCCTTCTGGGGATGCTCCCTGGGAAGTGAGGGAGAAGATTACTTTCTTTCTTTCTTCCTTTCTTCCTTTCTTCCTTTCTTTCTTTCTCTCTTTCTTTCTTTCTCTCTTTCTTTCTCTCTCTTTCTTTCTCTCTCTCTTTCTTTCTCTCTCTCTTTCTTTCTTTCTTTCTCTCTTTCTTTCTCTCTTTCTCTCTCTTTCTCTCTCTCTTTCTTTCTCTCTTTCTCTCTCTCTTTCTTTCTTTCTTCCTTTCTTTCTTTTTCTTTCTTTCTCTCTCTTTCTGTCTTTCTTTCTTTCTCTTTCTTTTTCTTTCTCTCTCTTTCTGTCTTTCTTTCTTTCTCTTTCTTTCTTTCTTTCTTTCTTTCTTTCTTTCTTTCTTTCTTTCTTTCTTTCTTTCTTTCTTTCTTTCTTTCTTTCTTTCTTTCTTTCTTTCTTTCTTTCTTTCTTTCTTTCTTTCTTCTTCCTCTTGACTGAGATAAGCAATTTGCAGTGGCACAGCCAATCTGCTCTGTTAAGAATCTGGCACTGCTTACAGTGGCTGGAGCAAGAGACTAAGCAGTAGATTAGTGCTAATTTCTCTTCACACAAATAATGGCACTGATGACTCCTCGCCATGTGACAGGTTTGTGAGTGATGAGCCCTGAGACTCCAGTAGTGACACTTTTCTTTCTCCACACTGGTAAATTATTCATTATTGGTGCAGCCCTGGGAAAACATAAAAAGAGAGCAGGAGAGAGGAGGGATTATGCTGCTAATGATAGAAACTGCTGACAAGTCCATTGGGGTTGGGGCTGGGGTTGAGGAAAGAGCTTGCAGTATATGGGGAGCTGGAAGCACTGCGTTATACCCATCCAAGGTTCATTGCAATAATCTTCCTCAGAAGTGCAAACAAGGACAAGTGTGACATTTAGGGAACATAACAAAAATGCAGGTGCTACTGGTTTGCACCTTGGGCTCATGTTGTTCATTATAAGCTTGGGGGTTTTATCATGCTCTTTATTTGACAATCCCACTCTACTTTTATGAGATTCTTTGTTTGTAGTGCTTCTGAGTGAATAGTGTTAACCCAGGCCTGCATGTATTTGAAGCTGGACCAAGAATTTATCTGATAGAGAGTTGGTGAGAAACTCTGAGTTAGGTAGGGTTTTCTGCAGCCTGTGTAAATGGAAGAGCTGCTCCTGCTGGCATGTGTGTGCTGCTTATGCCTGTCACCACAGGTTCAAAGTCTGTGTCATTCCTTTGCAGTATAGCTGCTGAAGCACTGATTAAACAGAATCACAGAATTGCAGAGTGTCAGGGGCTGGAAAGGACCTTCAAAGCTCATCCAGTCCAACCTCCTGCCACAGCAGGATCACCTAGACCAGATCACACAGGAACACATCTAGGTGGGTTTTGAATATCTTCCAGAGAGGGAGACTCCACAACCCCCCTGGGCAGCCTGTTCCAGGGTTATGGAACCCACACTGGGAAAAAATTCCTCCTCATGTTCCCATGGAACTTCCTATGTCTCAGCTTCCACCCATTGCTCCTTGTGCTATCATTGGGCATCACCCAGCAGAGCCTGGCTCCAGCCTCCTGGCACTCACCTTTACATATTTATAACCATTGCTGAGGTCACCTCTCAGTCTCCTCTCCCAGCAGCACAGCCCCAGCTCCCTCAGGCTCTCCTCCTAACAGAGCTGTCCCATTCCCTTCAGCATCTTTGTGGCTCTGTGCTGGACTCTCTCCAGCGGTTCTATGTCCTTCTTGATCTGGGGGGCCCAGAACTGGACACAGGACTCCAGATGTGGCCTCAGCAGGCCAGAGTAGAGGGGCAAGAGAACATCTCTCCACCTACTAACCACAGCCCCAGAATGGCATTGCCCCTCCTGGCCACCAGAGCACATAGCTGGCTCATGGTCACCCTCCCATCCACCAGGATCCCAGACTTGTCCAACTTGTCCAGCTCAGACAATGGAGGGTGGGGTGGGGGATGGTTTGCCTGTCTTTCATTTCATTCCTTGCTGCTAATTTTCCATGTTCTTAGGTTTGGTTGTTCATTTTGAGAAAAGCAGACCTCTGGGTGCTATTTTTCTCACCAGCCTGCATGCAGTAGGGATCATTTTTAACAAGCCCCTACGTGAAGCACTTCCACTCCACCTAAGACTGCTCTTCACTTCCTCTTTGCTCCCATGCACACACAAAGCAAACCAAGAGCACAAAAGCAGTGACAGCCAAATAGCTGAAGTGGCAAAGCTTTGTATGCAGGAAGAGAAAACCCCACACTGCAAATCGACTGGGGTGATCTAATGGGAAGAGGATTCCTCATTCACTTGCAGGGAGCATTACACTGTTACTCAAGCTTGCAATACTGTAATAAAGTCAGCCCTGAACATCCACTTCAATAACTGACCTGGGCATCATTTAGGGGAAGAGGTGTGATGTGCTCTTGCCTTCCAAGGTGCAGTGACTCCTCCGTGACTGCTAGGTAGGACTCCCTGGGGTGCCCTGACAGCAGCAATGAGGATCACCTAAATCTGAGTGTGGAAAAAAATTTCAGACTGCCTCAGCTGCTCCATGGCAGTGAAGGAGTTTGGCTAAGTGACTCTGGGGGCTCCCAACCTGGAGAAGAGATCTCTTTCCAGGAGGTGCTATGATCTTTTCTCAAGGAAACAGAGTTTCTTCCATGTTCCCCACCCCCTCACATTGAGCCATGGTGGGTTTTACCCCTGTCTCTGTCAAGTGTCCATCTCCAGTGCAGCTCTCTGAATGTCAGGAGCTATTTCAGTCCTCTCTAGGAAGGATTCCTACATCTCCCATCTGTGTCTGCACCTGATGGCTGTCTGTCATGTAGAAGTCTAACCAAGAGAGCTCTCGGAGCGCAGAAAGCAGCCTCACCAACCCTCCACACTGCATATAAATGCACAGCTTCACTCTCCTGCCTGTAGGGCTGTGGTCTGGGCACAAGAGCTCCTTTCAGATGAATTTATTCTGTTCCTCTTCTGCATCCCATTGCCATCACTTGATTCAATGCCAGATCCCATGCTGAAGGTGAAACAATGCCCCCCTCATCCTTGGAGCTTCCATGTGGCAAGATCAGAGAGGAGAAGGCAGCCTCCTTCAGTGAGGAGAAGGCAGCCTCTTTCAGTGGGGAGAAGGCAGCCTCCTTCAGTGGAGAGAAGGCAGCCTCCTTCAGTGGAGGGAAGGTAGCCTCCTTCAGTATCTCCATAGCCTCATCTCCACCAAAGCACCCCAGGGGATACAGCAGACTCTCAGTATTCCACAGGGTCAGTTGCTGGCTCTGATTGGTGACACAGTGATGTTCAAGGCTAGCACAGCTGCTCTCAGACCTGGAAGGGCTGGAAAGCAGAGGCAAAGCAGGAAATAGACTGATGAAGGGAAAGCTTCTATGAAAACAAATGAGAACAGGAAGCCAGACAGTAACAAACTAACCTTCCCTCCCTGTATTCCCATCCTCTGCCTCCTCCACAGTGCCTATGGTCTTACTGTGCTTGCAAGGGAAAGGAGGAAATACAATAGCAAAATTAACTTCTTGTTAACTACAGAACAGTAAATGCCTCCATACTGGGACATGTTCTGGTGCTAAATAATCTTGAAATTAACTCCTTGTTAACTACAGAACAGAAAATGAGAAGCGTGGCCAGCAGGGCAAGGGAGGGGATTCTCCTCCTTTACTCTGCTCTCCTCAGACCCCACCTGCAGTCCTGTGTGCAGTTCTGGAGCCCCCAGCACAGGAAGGACATGGAACTGTTGGAACGGGTCCAGAGGAGACCACAAAGATGCTCAGAGGGCTGCAGCAGCTCTGCTGTGAGGACAGGCTGAGAGAGTTGGGGCTCTGCAGCCTGCAGAAGAGAAGGCTTCCAGGAGACCTTAGAGTAGCCTTCCAGTATCTGAAGGGGGCTCCAGGAAGGCTGGGGAGGGACTATTGACAAGGTCTTGCAATGACAGGACAAGGGGCAATGGGTTTGAAGTGGCAGAGGGGAGATTGAAACTGGATGTTAGGAGGAAGTTGTTTGCAGTGAGGGTGGTGAGACACTGGCACAGGTTGCCCAGGGAGGTTGTGGCTGCTCCCTCCCTGGAGGTGTTCAAGGCCAGGTTGGATGAGGCCTTGAGTAACCTGTACTAGTGGGAGGTGTCCCTGCCTATGGCAGGAGGTTGGAACTAGATGATCCTTGAGGTCTCCTTCCAACCTTACCATTCTATGATTCTATGATTCTATGATTCTATGAAAGTGCCTCCATACTGGGATGTGTTCTGGTGCCAAATACAGCCTGGGTGGATTTTTTTGTTGTTGTTGTTGTTGTTTGCTTGTTTTTTCTTGTTTGTGTGTTTGATTTTATTACCTGCTTATTTTTCCCTTTTATGTTTTTATCCTTGCAATGAATTCATGTAAGGAATTTTTAAAAGCAGGCTGGATATTTTTTTTTTTTACATTCTTGTTTAAAGATAGTCACAGCCACTTCAGAAAAATTAACCATCTCTAATTCCAAACATTGCAATTTTTTTGGATATAATAGATGGCAATGACTCCAAATTAAACCTTCAGCATTACTACATCTGCAGTAAAAGAGATTGAAAGACAAGAGAACAAGGGTTGGCTCCATGTTCAAGGGGCTGGGACTTGAATGTGAGATTCCTTTTTCTGCTGCAGGCTGCCTTTATTGGCAACAACAGCAGTACAGAAAACTGCCAAACAGCCCCAAAGAAGATGGAACTAGCTAAGAAGGACTACTGCCCCTCTAATTGAATTATCTGCTTCTACCTGTTGCTTTGGGAAAAGAGGACAGAGTACTGCCACAACTCACATTCCAGCTGAAGCAGTAGTCCCTGCATCTTTTCCAGGGTCCTAGGAGCTTGCACAGCTCCAAGCAATATTTTTTAGTATATTTGAATGACAAGCACTTGAAAAAAAGGAGGCAGATGAAAAAAGTGCTTAGAGCTCCTTGCTGCTGCATCATCACAACTATGCAAATCTGCAAAAGAATTGATTGCTAAGCCAGGTAAAGGACAAGATCTAAACATGTTGTTCTGTTTAGCCATGCAGGTGTTTTCACACACAAATATTTGTCAGGCAAACCCTGGGAAATAGTTATTCCTTAAGTCTATAAACTAGAAGAAGAAAAAGAAAATGATGACACAGTTCTCAGCCAGAAGGAACTCCATTTTTCATTTTTAGTACAAAAGGAAAGGATTTTTTTTCTCTTTTTTTTTTTTTTTTTTTTTCCTGTACTTGTAAAAAGTTCTCCAAGGTGATTCATAGTGTTGGTACTTAAAGAGATAGATGAACTCAAGGCCCATATAAAAAAAGCCTGAGAAACTAACTTCAGGGAGAGCTCTGCAAACATTTAAGCAGCTCTCCTGCTGCAGTCTGGGTGGGGTTGCTTGCTTATTTATTTGTTTTACAGGCAAAGCTGATAGGCTAACACTGCAAAGACAGGCTGAATGCTGCCTAAAGTTTGAGCTGATGTCAGAAAGTGCCAGGCAAAATGACAGGGGAAAGAGCATCCCTTATTCATCTCATGCAATGATGGCTGTTTTGTCTGGAGCCACTGAAATGATGCAAATAGAGCTTTTTTTTTTTCCTTTTTTTTTTTCTTTCTTTTCTTTTCTTTTTTTTTTTTTAATGTTTCACAGCAGTCTCTTCCCACGCTCTGATGCTTGAAAGGGCACCCCACAGACAAAATCTGATTTATTGGTTGTCTTTTTTTGTTGTTGTTGTTATTTATATATGTGTTTGTGTTTACTTAGCTTATGAAGCATTTTTAAAAAGCATCTTCATGGTTCCTTTGCCCGTGCAGTACATTTGTGCTATTAGCATGTAGAACAGGCAAATATTTGTTGAATTTCTGAAATGTTTTAAATGTATCAAAATGATTCAAAACAAAAACAACCAAAAAAAACAACAAATAAACAAAACAACAACCAAAAGAAAGGCATTTTGAGATGCAACATCAACAAAACATGGAGTTGGTTTGGACTGAAGTAAAATAGGAGCTATTGGTTTGCTCTGCATTAGCTCTTGTGTGTGTGTGTGTGTGTGTAAGAAAGGCTTTCTCAGCCACAAAATAGTGGGGAGAAAGCAGAGCTGGGGCTCTTTCTCCCCTTCTATCCATGGCCTAGCACATGGATAGCAGACACTGGAGACACTGGAGGGCAGCTGCTCTATGAAGCATGGACTCTGGATTTCCCTTCTCCCAGGAGGAGTGGGCAAAACACTGCTGCAGGGTGTGAGGATTGCTTGAGCTGCCCTGCTGGCACTACTGGGCTCCAAACCCCTCATATCTCCTCTCCCTGGTATTTCTTAAGCACCAGGACTGAATGTCCTATTTTGTGAGCTGGAGTGGGGAGGATTTGGTATCTACAGCAGCTGGAATAGCATTGATAGGAAGAGTTAAGCAGAATTCTGCCTAGGAGAACTTTGTAGCTTGTTGATGCTGGTGGCTCCCCAGAAAAATGGGCTCAGGTACTCATCAGAAAAGGAAAGGATAATCCTGAGGCTGTCATCTCTCACGTGCTTTGATCTCAGGGATGGACCAAAAGGAGAACAGAGAAAGAAGTGACATTGCTGTGGTTCCTTAGTTTCTTTCCTTTCCTTAGAGGGGGCAAAATAAAATGTGCACTTTTAAATGGAAATACTAGAAAAGAAGTAAATCTCACACTCAAATCGACCTGAAGTGATTTGGGTTGAGCTGCATTCAGATTATCTGTCCTATTGTACACCATCAGATCACCAAAGAGAAAACAGTTAAGTTAAAAACAAACACAGCAGTGCTGTGTCTGGGATCTGCCTTCTGGAAGAGGTATTCAAGGATGCACTAATAGCAAGAGAGGGGCAAATTTGGACCAGACTGATTCATTTAAAGGGGGCCAATTTGGACCAGACATGTACTTTCAGGGGGCAAATTTGGACCAGACCAATGCACTTTCAGGGGGCAAATCTGGACCAGACTGATTCACTTGCAGGGGGAAAATGTGAACCATACTGATTCCCATTTGTACCAGACTGATTCCCAAGGAGACCCCGGGAAATGAGAAACCTCAGTTTTAACAGAATCACAGAATGGTAGGGGCTGGAAGGGACCTCTGGAGATCATTGAGTTCAACCTCCCTGCCAAAGCAGATTCACCTTTAAAATGATATTTCCATGGAGCATGAGGACAAAGATACAATTTGTTCCTTCTCAACATCCTCCATCCCATCATCTGTGGTGGATTAATTATTCTGTGGCCACAGGATTACAGGAAGCTTGGAGTGGTCAATGAAGACTATATTTCAGTTATTGCTCCTTCTAGGCTCCTGCTATTTTCATTCCCTGCCAGCTTGAGGTAATCTCTCGACTGCCGCCGGTTTGTTTGATGTCAGGGCCGGTGTGGTGCTGGCTTGACACATGCACCAAACACATTGACAGCAGCTAGGAAGCGCATTGAAGCTGGGATGGCAAGAAATGAATGGGCTCCAGAAGCAGTAAAATGCACTCTTAGTCCATGTCAGTGGAGGCTTCGCTTTCCCGTGAGATCCCAGGCTACTGCTTGTCTGTGAGACACACTTCAACGCATGGTGTCAAACGGCAGAATCATGAGAAAGCTTGAGGAGTATTCCCCATTAAGGCTAATTGATTTTTAAATACTCTATTATCCAAAGTTGGCATCTAATTAGTTCTTTCAAGACCCTGACACGTTCCTGGTAGCGGCGAGAAGCGATGATTGTTCGGGGTGCAGCGCCGGGGTGGGCAGCAGCGCATCCATCTGAAAGGCACAGCCCAGGCTTTTCATCTCGTGTGGGGCTTGAGGTTTCTTTTTTCTCCCTGACATGTCTGAGACTGCTGCGAGAGGATTTGTGGTGCGCCAAAAGACATCGAGATGAACTGATGGGAAGCTTGGGGTTGCAGTCAGGCTCCAGCTGGAGTTAAGGTTTCTCTCTGGAGATCAAACTGTTCTGGCAGATAATTTATTACCTTTCTCAAACAACTCAGGTTGGCCTTGGGGTCGTTAATGTTTATAGTGAAGTCCTAATTAAGCAAATATAAACCTTATGCTTGGTAGAGACCACGTTACAAAAGAAAATAATCACAGACCCTTTCTTGTGCTTGCCTCTCCCTCTGTTTTCGTGATGACAATGTTAATTGGCTAACAGCAACAGGAATCAGATCAAATGCTGGAGATGCACCAGGGCTAACCAGGGTCGCTGCCTACAGCCAGCACAGAGCAGCAGAAAGAGCTGCCTGGCCACGCTCTGCCCTGGCTTTTAGTTGGAGCAGTTGTCTCTGCCTGTACAAGAATGGTGCGAAAAGCCATTCAGTCCAGAGGCTGTTTAACCTGTGCTGCAAACCAGAGGGTGTCTGCACTGTGAGACCAGTGACTGGGACCTGCTTCCTCACTGGCCCTGTGCTGCTCCCTGCAAAAACCTGTGCTCCTGTCTGCAGCAGTTTGCTTCTGTGTCCAGTTCTGGGCCCCTTGATTCAAGAGAGATGTTGAGGTGCCGGAAGGTGTCCAGAGAAGGGCACCAAGGTTAGTGAGGGGCCTGGAGCACAGCCCTGTGAGGAGAGGCTGAGGGAGCTGGGGGTGTGCAGCCTGCAGAAGAGGAGGCTCAGGGCAGACCTCATTGCTCTCTACAGCTACCTGAAGGGATGCTGTAGCCAGGTGGGGTTGGTCTCCTCTGCCAGGCAACCAGCAACAGAACAAGGGGACACAGCCTCAAGCTGTGCCAGGGCAGGTTCAGGCTAGATGTTAGGAGGAAGTTCTTGCCAGAGAGAACGATTGGCATTGGAATGGGCTGCCCAGGGAGGTGGTGGAGTCACCATCCCTGGAGCTGTTCAAGCAAAGCCTGGATGGGGCACTTAGTGCCACGGTTTGGTTGATTGGCTAGGGCTGAGTGATAGGTTGGGCTGGATGAGCTTGGAGGTCTCTTCCAACCTGCTTCATTCTATGATTCTATGATTCCATTTGGTACTAAGAAAGTGCTAAAGAACAAAAGCAAGGAGTTTCTGTGGTGATTTGGCTCCCATATGACCATACACGTGAAGGCTGCTCTGAAAAATGGCAGTGCATGTATCACCTGGAGAATGAAGGGACACAAAGCACTGTGGTAAAATACTGCATCAGGCTGCCTCAGGATGTGGTTGATACTCTGGCCTTGGAGACATTCAAGATCAGCCTGGATGTGCCTGCTGTGCTTCACAGAAGTAGAAAAAGCTCATATGGGGAAGAAGCATTCTGAAGGAACCATTGATTTGTACTATAGTGTATTATCCATATCATTCTCCATTCTGATTTGAACATCCTTAGAGCTGCATTTCAATATCTGAAGGGCAGGCTGGGGAGGGACTGTTTAGAAGGGCCTGTGGTGACAGGATGAGAGGCAATGGTTTGAAACTGGAGCAGGGGAGGTTTAGATTGGACATCAGGAGGAAGTTCTGCACAATGAGAGTGGTGAAATCCTGCAACAGGCTACCCAGGGATGTGCTTGAGGCCCTGTCTCTGGAGACACTGAAGATCAGGCTGGATGTGTCTCTGTGCAGCCTGCTGTAGTTGGAGTTGTCCCTGCTGACTGCAGGGGGGTTGGACAAGACGCCCTTTGAGGGTCCCTTCCAACCCAACGCAATCTGTCGATCTGTAAATGGCAGGTTTGTAGGAGAAGGAACTTCTTACCATTCAAACACACATGAAAATAAAATCTTGCTAGCTACCTAGACTGTCCCCATAAAACACAGTCCTGTAGCTCATACTTCATCACAGAATAAAGACAAACAAGCTGAAATTGCTTAGATTTTGACAATTTGCTCTTTGAGATACAACATTTTTTCCTCAATATCCTGACTTGCTGTCCTTGTTGTTTCATACTCAATGCTCACTCATGCAGGCCAGCCAGAAATAAAGTCTTTCCACAGATTAAAACTGCCTCAAACACATATGGGTTTGGTTTAAAAGAAATAGATGGAGTTTGAAACCATAACTATTTCAGGAAATGAAATACAGTTTTGCGTTTTTGTAAGGTCTTTAAATGTTTTATGAAGTACCAATGTTTGCTTGTATTTTTTTTTAATCACCTCTTATGTGTTTTATTATGTACTTTAGTTGGAAAGACACCAAAAGGAGGGTGGGAGGAAGAATCTTACACCTATGTACAGAACTGGCTTAATAACCTGTATTATTCTATCAGGAATATAGGGACATGACAGAGCAGACACACAGAATCATACCATGGAATGGCTTAGTTTGGAAGGGACCTCAGAAATGCTCTACTCCAAGCCCCTTGCCACAGGCAGAGATACCTCTCAACCACACTTGGTTGCCCAAGGCCTCAATGAATCTGGTCTTAAACACCTCCAGATAGGGGACATCCACAACCTCTCTGGGCAATCCATCCAGAGTCTTACCATCCTTGTACTGAAGAACTTCTTCCTAAGCTCCAGTCTAACCCTGCTCTCCCTCAGCTTAAAGCCATTCCCCCTTGCCCTGTCTCTAGACACTCTTAGGAGAAGTCGCTTTGCAGCCTTCCTGGAGGATCCCTTCAGGTATTGGAAGGCAGCTCTAAGGTCCCCCCAGAGTCTTCTCTTCTCCAGGCTGAACATCCCCAGCTCCCTCAGCCTGTCCTCATAGCAGAGCTGCTCCAGCCTTTAATTCCTGGTGTTTATTTGTTACATGTATTTCTTTGATTAAAAATACACAAATATCTGGGGAGATTGCTCCTGGTAAGATGAAGTAACCATGTGGTCTAAGGATAAAATAAACATTTTGTGGAAGTGTCCTAATTGTTCCTAATCTGGAAAAAACTCACAAAAAGATACAGTAGTGGAGGGATAATTAATTAATGAGAGATGATTTTCAAAGATTAATATTATTTATTAATATTCAATATTCAGGACTCTCACCACCCCGATCACTAATTTTAATAATAATTGGTTCTTTGCATGGTCATGGACACTTTATACAGGTAATAACACAGGATCTAGAAATAACTAGGAATAATATATAACATTAATTGAACTCAATGGAACTGGAAGAGAAGGTTGCTGCAGTTAGTGTACCTATTGCAGTCGGTGCACCACTTGCAGTCAATTCTCCACTTGCCCACTAGATGGACTCAGGGAGCTCCTTTCTGCTTCTGGCAGAGACAATGATGAATTACAAGAGGCTTTAAGTATTTACTCACAAAATACCTCCTGACTGGCAGGGCTGGCTACAGCTTCAGACAGTACCCAAATGCTTTCAGGGAATTCTGTTACTGTCTTGTCAGCTGCTGAGACTTTCGATTCTTCCCAGGCTTCAGGGTGCTGGGGAAAGGAGGCAGAGAGTCTCTGACCTGGTCCTGATCTCTTCTGGATGATCTGTGTACCTCCAGAACTTCCTGCCTTGGCAGGAGGCTTTCAGGTGCAGGCAGGATGCAATGCCATGTGCAGTCTCAGCACGGTGTCACGCTGGCTGTGCAGGCTGATTGTATGGAGGCATTTAGAGCCTGTTCCTAGTAAACTTTTGGCAGGCAGTTTCCAGGCAGTTCAGCATATAATAAGGCAGTAGCAAGTATGGATACAACAGCAGAGCACGGATGCAATGTCAGAGCATGGATACAAGGGCAGAGCATGGATACAAGGGCAGAGCAGGTTGTGTCACCTGCTCATTTCCTTTTATCCATACAGCCCGAGACTAATAGGTCTTTGGACATAGAATAACCAATCAGAATGGCAGTTAGCCAAGCTTGACCACGTTAGGTGAAGCCATGGGCTTGCTTTAATCTTTTTAGGGCAGAGCACAGGCCTGGCACAAGGCATGCACAAGCTGAGCCTGTGTACCTTGTTTACCACAGGATGCAAAGGGCCAGGGGCCTCAGACTCAGTGGCTCCAGGTTCTTTGTCCTCTTTCCTGTGGTTGCTTCTCCCCAAAACAGAAGGAGGGGGAGCAGGGGAACATCTCTGGGCAACCCAGGACATGTACAAGCCTATTTTGGCCTGCTTAGGTCTACCACGACAGATGCTCATGACAAATCGTTATTCTGGGCTGGAAGGAGTCTTTCACATCCCATAATGGTAGGTAAATGGCTAAGACCAGCCCAGTTTTGGCACCCACATGCAGAAGCATTCACTGTAACTACAAAACAGCATGTTCTGAGACTGTGTTTTCTCTGGGTAGTAGTAGCAGGAACACTGTGTTCATTTAAATTAAACCAGTTCCTTGGATAATAACAAAGTAATTAAAGAAGCCACCGAGGAAAAAGAGCCAATTTATTTGAATCATGTTCATAAAAACTACAACAAGTGCCTGAAGGTAGAAAATAATGTAGTTAAGATGGCAGATTGATGATTTTTAAAAATGCATCTTGATATTAATTTAAATTATTGTCCCTCGTCCAAGAATAATAATGGATGTGAATATTTAATTTTAGGGTAGGGATGGCTCCTGCAGTTAAGCCAAATTCAGATTAAAAGCTGCCATTTTTGTTGTAAGCCCACCCAGTCTTCCAAAATAATATATTAAAATCAGGTCACTTTAATGTATTCCTGTTTCCATCACTCTCACTGCCATTCCAACAGATGTAGACACTTTAGACAGCTCCAAATTAAAGCTGTTTGATCCTGCAATGTTGTCAAATGGGACACAACTGAAAATGCACCCAAAATCATGGGGATCCTTCTGTTCTGTGTGAAGTCCAATCAAAGGTTCTCAGATCAATGTGGAATTTGGAAAATTGCATTGAAAATTTCAGAGAATCGTAGAATCAGTCTATAGAAGGGACCTCAAGGATCATCCAGTCCCAACCCCCCTGCCATGGGCAGGGACACCTCACACTAGATCAGGTTGCCCAGAGCCACATCCAGCCTGGCCTCTAAAAAACATCCAGAGATGAGGCTTCCACCACCTCCCTGGGCAACCTGTGCCAGGCTCTCACCACCCTCATGCTGAAGAACTTCTTCCTAACATCCAATCTGAATCTACCCACTTCCAGTTTTGCTCCATTTCCCCCCAGTCCTATCACTACCTGACACCCTAAACAGTCCCTTAGCAGCTTTCTTGTAGCCCCCATCAGATACTGAAAGGCCACAATAAAGTCTCCTTGGAGCCTTCTCCTCTCCAGACTGAATGAATCCAACTCCCTCAGTCTGTCTTCA
>WBNM01033752.1:0-10178 GCA_013399055.1 Ramphastos sulfuratus | reverse complement strand
TCAAGTCTCAGTCTGCCAGACTTATGTCAAACCCTTTTTGTTCTCTGCTTTTCAAGAGAATCTAACACACTTCAAACAAATCAGTAGAACCTTCTCTGTCTTTGGCATCCAGAAGAAGAGGCACAATTATGTGCTCTCAAAATTTCAGTTCCTGCTTCTGTGCTGTAGTGAACAAAGGAGAATCCTTTTCTATATTAGTGTCTGGTGCTGTAATTTCACTGTGACTGAGAGAGGAATCATTCAGATAGAGATCTATAACACAGATCTAAATAGGGCATGAAAACATACCTGAAAGCACTCTTGATTTCTGCACTTTCACTACTCCAGGCAGGAAGTTACCATGTGGCCAGTCTCTACCACATGGTGGGCATCCCTTCCATCCATTGCCATCCATCTGGTTGTGTATACATTTTGTAACTTCTTTTCCCTTCCCTATAGCTATTTGTAACTCCCCTACCTTAAATACCTTTTATTTGTTGTTAAAGTTTTTCTTTTAACTTTCAATCATAGCAAGACTCTTCTTTGCGTGTTTTTACCCCTTCTCTCTCCTCCTTTTTTTCTTCCTTTCCAAAAGGGGTGAGAGAGGGGAAGGCATCCTACTATCATTGTATTGGTTTCTGTTATATATATATATATATTTTTTTTTTTTAGTCCCCTGGAAAGCTTAAACTCAAACCAATACACTGTATTAGTGTCTGGTGCTGTAATTTCACTGTGACTGAGAGAGGAATCATTCAGCTGCTGGAATGGGCTGCCCAGGGAGGTGGTGGAGTCACCGTCCCTGGAGGTGTTCAAGGCACGTTTGGACGTGGCACTTGGTGCCATGGTCTAGTCTTGAGGTCTGTGGTAGTGGGTTGGACTTGATGATCTTTGAGGTCTCTTCCAACCTTGCTATACTGTGATACTGTGATACTGTGATAGATCTATAACACAGATCTAAACAGGGCATGAAAACATACCTGAAAGCACTCTTGATTTCTTCACTTTCACCACTCCAGCCAGGAAGCAGGGCAGGCAGGGGGGCAGCAGGCATCTCCTGAGGAACAGGGCAGGCTAAGGTCAATTCAGGACATTGATCTGCTGGGGTCCTTATCAAGCCCAGTGAGAATGGGGGTCAAACACAGCCCTGAGAAGAATCATGGGTGTGGACTGAAACCAGGCTAGGTATCAGCATGTTGGCAGCGATCAGGACCAGATGATCCCTTGACTGGGCAAGTCCAGGGTGCAACATGACAGGATCTGTAGCTCAGAGGGGACCAATGGTAGGTAGAGCCTCGGCTTATAAGCAGCTCACCCGGGAAGGAGGAGCAGGCCCTCCCTCGGGACTCTTCTGGTTATTTCTGCGCAGCACCTCTTGTCAGCTGGCCAAATTTAAGGGCAGCAACTGAAGCCCCAGACAGAGCTGCCATGCTGAGGACAATAGCAGGATATGGACTCTGGGAAGCAATTCCTTCCACCTACTGTAACCAAACTAGGGACAAGTGCCTTACATGTAGTTTAGTTTGAGGAAGAGGATGCTGAGGGGAGACCTCATTTCTGTCTACAGCTACCTGAAGAGACATTGTGGAGAGGCTGCTGCTGGTCTTTTCTCACAGGTAATTGGAGACAGAACAAGGGGGAATGGCCTCAAGCTGAGACTGGGTAGGGTTAGTTTGGACATTAGAAAAAAGTTTTTCACAGAGAGAGTGGTCAGGGAGTGGAATGAGCTGCCCAGGGAGGTGATGGAGTCACCCACCCTGGATATGTTTAAGGGTGGTTTGGCTGTGGTGCTTAGGGCTATGATTTAAGGTGAACCTTGTAGAGTAGGGTTCTAGGTTGGACTTGGTGATCCTGAGGGGTTTTGCCAACCTGCATGTTGCTGTGATTCTGTGATTTCACAAGGCTTTGCTAAGCAAGTACTAATGTTTCTTTTAATGCCAGAGGCGTAGCCTACACCTGGTCACGCTGTGCCCTGCATTGCTGTGACCTAACAGTAAAAGCTAAGGAAAACAGATGCCAAATCAGGACATATAATTATCTTCCTACCAAGTTAGCTGAGGCAGCATGGGGTGATACTACATGAAATCCTTTGAATCAGTGCATTTGCCATCTGCTATCCACTTGCAAAACATTGTGCTTCTGCTTAGTGCTTCTCAGTGCACACAAGCAGAACCCAGCCACCTTCAACCATAAGCAGGAATGCTGTGAGCTGTTCCTCTATAAGAGCAGCTCTGTTTGGTAATATGGCAGCAGCATGTGATTGTAATGAACAATTAATGTTAATACTGGTAAAAGATCTGTTCTGACTTTAGTTTTCTAGTGTACAGAAATCTCTGGAGTTTTGTTGTCCACCAAGGATCCTTGTTTGTGCATCTAAGCTGGAGAGATGTAGCTATTCAAAAAGATATTAGTGTGGCTTAAGATTTCTCCTCAGTCAGCCTTTAGGAATGAAGAAACATAAAGTCTACAGCCTCTGTAGTTATCAGAAGATGGAATACAGTGAAAGAAGATGCTCTGTTCCCTTGACAAGACATGCACTTGAATGTGATCAGTTTACTGAAGCACAGATCAGTGTTCTGACTTTTCAGAATGTATTAAAAAAGAATCAAACCTCAGGGCAGTTACAGCATGCAGCAGTAGTTCCCTGCTGTCTTTCAAAGTATAATTTCTCAGTCAAGAAAAAAAAAAAACAGAAAAGAATAAAAAACTAACCTTCATAGAAAATAATTTTTACTACTTTTTTGAGTTGTTTTATATTATATTGGATATCTCTTAAAATAACAATTGCTTTATGGTAAGTCTGCTAGCATTCCACTTATGCCCTGCCCTGCCTTCTTCTGATGTATTTCATAATGCAGGGTTTCAGTATAAGGTTTATATTTGAAAACATATAAAATATGTTTGTGGTTTTGGTTTGGTTTGGGTTTTTTTTTTTTTCCCCCCAGGGCTGATTTCTTCATCTATTATTTCTCCTCTCAGAAATGTTGCTTACATTTTCAAATATTAAAAATATTTTAATAGCAACTGACATCTCTTCATGGCCTGTGCAAGCTGGGAAGTTTTACTTGCAGCCAGCCCTCTTTTCAACAACTGCCTGCTCTCAGTTGATGCTGGAACCATCTAGAGCAGTTCAGTTAGTAGATTCTGCATGTGATGGTGTTAATACCTGTTGTAGTGTTTTGTGTAAGAGCAGGACAGACTGAGATTATTCTACTTTACTCTTTTTAAGGAAAGATGGTAGTAAAATAATAAGGCTTTCACTGAATTGGAGGTGAATACAGAAAGGTTGTGTAAGAAAAGATAGAAAGAAAACAGCAAGAAAAGATAGAGCATGCATGAAGCCTTAGCATCGAATACAGATACAAGATACATGAGAATTCCCCCAAACTTTATCTCCAGACAAACTAAACCCACCAAAACCCCAGTGCTCATTTTCTCCCATCCCTCATTGTCTCTCAATTAGGCCCCAAACAAGCTGGATTCACTGTGGCCCGTGGCCTTGAACTAGCACAGGCTTCTCCTCCATAGTTACCAGATAAAGATCCCTCCGGAGAGCTGAAAGGAAAAGGGAGAAAAGAGGACAAACTGACCTTGCTGCTTACTTTTATAGTGTTTGCAGGATTGTGGGAGGAAGCTGAGGCATAGAAAGCTTCATTTAAATACGAGGAGGAATTTTTTTCCCTGTGAAGGTGACAGAACACTGGAACAGGCTGCCCAGGGGAGTTGTGGAGTCTCTCTCCCTCTCTGGAGATATTCAAAACCCGCCTGGAGGCGTTCCTGTGAGATCTGATGCTGCTCTGGCAGGGGAGTTGGATTGGATGAGCTTTTGGAAGTCCCTTCCAGCCCCTGACATTCTGTGCTCCTTTGGGGTTGAATAACATAATTGCAATATCTAGGGGGTGACTAGTTCATCCCCTGGGAGGGATCTTGGTCTTTGGATTTTTCTCAGGGAACCTGGAATAACCTGGAACCCCTCAAACCACCACAATACCATGAATGTTCATAAATAGAAATAGAAAGCTACCACCTAGAAGACAATAGAGATATGAGATAGAAATTTGATACATAAGAGAAAAACAAATGAGCAATCATTAAAATGCTAACCTGAGAAAATCTGTTTTCCAGAGTAGAAGGATATCATAACCTATCATGTAATGATGAAATGTCAGACATTTTTGGCACTAAATGAAGCAAAATTTTCCTGATGATTTTCTAGTGGGAAAGCACAAATCTATAAGGGTTCCAACTGTTTTATAATAAAGATATTCTGTGAACATGAATACGTTGGCACTAGTTTCCTTTGCTGCTAGTAACAGCAACAGCAAGAGTAAANTCCCTTGCCCTGCTGGCCAGGGGTTTTTGGCGATTTTTTTGCATTAGTTTTTGTTTTGTTTTTTGTTTTGTTTTGTTTTTTTAATGGAAGACAACATTTGAGATAATGACTTCAGTAGTTTCTAACTTCGGTTTAGAACCTTCGTGAAATTCAAATATGTAAAACTGTTTTTAAGATAAATTGCCTTTACACCTCCATCCTGTGGCAGCATTCTCCATCTGATTTACTGCTAGATTTTAATAGGAGAGTCCAGCTGCAAAAGAGGAATTTAGGAGTATTAAATTTTATCAGGAAATAAATAAAGAAAATATATTATTAATTACACACACACACACACACACACACCCCAAGAAAAAAAAGTCAAATTAACAATGGCAGGAAGGTTGGAACTAGATGATCCTTGTGGTCCCTTCCAACCCTGACTGATTCTATCATTCTGATTCTAATGTTGTTCTTACTCATTGATGACATGTCATGTCACTTTGATAACATCTTATTTGGCCTTGCATATGAAATCTACCCTTCCAGGAAAGGAGTGACACTGCAGAAGATATCAGCTGCAGAAGCAGAATTAGAAATTAATTCCCTTGTTTGCTGTTTCAGCATCTTGCTGAACTTCAGGGCCATAAAGTTTTGCTCAAGGTGTTTCTGTTGTAATCCATCCAATGAGTCTTGAGTGATTCTGGTGGCACTAGAAGAGGAGTTTGCCTCTAAGGTTTCCCTAAAATTGTCATTTACTTTAGGTCAAAGAACATATGTCTTTCATTCCTTTTATAAAAAAGCAACACCCACATTCAGGGTACCAGTACACACACTATGTTATGTCAGGATACACAGTGTTTGCTGTGTTGCTGAAGTATTCATTTTAATAGCAATGGCTGTCTTGGTGCTGCACTATTTTATCAGTCAGAGTGGAGATTAGCACCAGATGGAGCTTGCTACTCCCACCAAGTTCAGCAAAAAGGAAGAGAAAAAAAGCCCCAAACAACAAAAACCATCCCAAAGCCACAGTGTATTTTGTGGGTGGATGTGAATATATGTGTGCTTTCCCAGTTGAAAGAAGATGAAGAAGCAGAAGGTAATACTGACATAACAGTAGAGCTGTGATTATGTGAAGATTGTGGGAGCCACCTGAAACCTTTGGATAATTAGAGGAAATATGTTGCAGCTTCACTCGTGCACTGCTATGACCTCCTGCTCCAAATACTTCACTTACACATTAAGTTTTCCTTTTCAGATTGCCACTGAAGATGACAAATCCTTTGAGGATATGTCTGGTCACTGACAAATACAGGGCTTCACTCTTGAAACTTTGGTGTACTCAAAAACTGCAGTCAATATTTTATGTCTATATAAAAGTAGGCAAAATGTTCAAAAACAATAAATGGAAACAGAACATTATTGTTGGAGTTCTGTGAAGTAGTGTCAAGGTCTGGAGAACAGAGATTAGCGGTATCTCTGTCCAGAGGAGCAAGATTTGTTCTTATAGATTTCCATGTTGTGAAATTAAGGTGCAAGCAAGACCAGATAGCACCACACAACTATTTATTAAAGGGTGAAGTTGAACAAAATGGGGGGCAGAAGGGGTATGGGAGGTGGGGAGAGAGAGGGAGAGGGAACAACGGAGAAAAAAGAGAAGATCAGGGAAGTAAAAGAGTAGGGATTATATTACCATCAGCTGAAGGTGGAGGGGGGAGAGAGAGAGAGACCTATGCCTGGCCCAGAGATGTTCTGTGGAGTTTGTCAGGAGTTCTTCTTCTGGAGTTGTTCTACAGGAATTGTTCCTCAAATTATTCTGGTGGAGGTGCTCTGGTGGAGGTGCTCATCTTGCTCTGGTGGAGGTGCTCTGGTGGAGGTGCTCATCTTACTCTGGTGGAGGTGCTCTGGTGGAGGTGCTCATCTTGCTCTGGTGGAGGTGCTCTGGTGGACATGCTCCAGTGGAGGTGCTTCTGTGGAGGTGCATTGCTCATGTCTTCTTTATACAGTTTTTTAGAGCAGTGTTCAGGTGCAGCTCCCCAGGAAATCTTTCTGTCTATTCTCATGCATCTGCAGGGGTCCAGCAGTGGCCTCCAACCCCTCCCTGTGCCACTTACCTGTCCATACCCCAAACACAAAGAAACCTTTTCTCTTAGGGGTAGCTAATGTAAGGTGTACAGCTGGAGCAGCTCTTCTATGAGGACAGGCTACAAGAGTTGGGGGTCTGCAGCCTGGAGAAGAAAAGGCTTCCAGAAGACCTTAGAGTAGCCTTCCAGTATTTGAAGGGGACCTACAGGAAGGCTGAGGAGGGACTATTTACAAGGTCTTGTAATGACAGGACGAGAGGCAATGGGTTTAAACTGGCAGAGGGGAAATTGAAACTGGATGTATATTATTTACATATATATTATAAATAAATTTTATATTAAATAAATCTTTTTAGCTTTCTCGGATGGCAACTTTGGTAATGTCACTTATTCAATACACTATTGAATTTAAATTTAAAGACCAGTTTAATTGCAAAATTAAGTAGACCATTAAATATTTTTTTTATTCTATTTGTTGTATGAACCTCTAAAAAAAAATATTTGAGAATCTCTGTAGTATTACAAACACAAGATACAGATTTACATATACCTTATGACTTTCTCCAATGGCTTGTGTTAAAATTATATCTGTCTTTACTTCATGAATTACCAGTTGCCAGCAGACCAAGTTAACATTTTATTCCATCTCATAGACTTAAAAATTAGGATAAATATTTAAAGGAAGGTAGTCCAAATTGACATGCATAGTAGAGAAGATATGCTGTGGACTAAAGATTATGTATCATTCTAATGGTGTGGCTTTTAGCCCTATTGTTTGTGTATTTTTAATGGGAACATGGGGAGAAAGTTAGAAGTTGTGGTTCATTATTGCATCTCTTTGCCTCTTACTTGGTTGTTCATTGCAGCAGACAGCTGGAAGCCAGAGAGCTCTTGCTGCATAAAAGAGAATATCTCAGTCATGGAAATGATGCTGACTCCATACCCACTAGCACAAATTCAAAAGGAAAAGTGCTTAGTGTGCAATGAACAACTGGAAGGTGATACCAGAGTAAGCAAGAAAAACCTGCCTGGTGTTTCACAACATTACTTTTAACTTATATAGCAGTTAAAGATACAACAGGTAGGATAAAGGGAAGGGATCTTAGGGAGTCTCTAACCCAGCAAGGTCATCTGTGAGATAGTCCAGGTTGCTTAGATCTTTATCCAGCTGGCTCATCCAGGTCTTCCAGGGTGTAGACTACACAGCCCCTCTAGGAAGCCTCTTTCAGTGGTGGGGAAAAATTCAGGTTATGCTCACTGCTCATCCACCCATCGTGTGTTGTTCTTATAAGATTGCATCCTCAACCAACCCTCCACCACCTCAAAGTTTTATGCAGGGTGACCAAGCTTGTCAGCCTCTGCTCATAGGGGTAGTGCTCCAGTACCAGCCAGCTTGATGACCCACCAAGAGCCCACTGTTGTCAATTCATTTTTCCCTATAACAATGCATGAAATTTCTAAACACATTACTGATTTGCTAATACCTTAAATTCCTCTGTACTTTCACATTTTATTTTCTTTTTGTATTCCCTTTTTTTCCCCCCTTCCTATTCTCTTTTTTTACACCACATCTTTTGTTTATCCACAGATGGTGATTTTCTTGGAAGAGGAGTATTCCCCTCCTGAATATTTGGAAAGAACCTAGCACACACATTGAAATAAATATTTCATGTAGCATTTATCAAGTTTTTTTAATCATTTTTTTTATGGCACTATACAGAGAAACAAAGCAGAAACAAACATTGAAACAAACAAACAAACAAAAAAAAAACAAACAAACTAAACCAAACCAAAACCTGAAAACAACACAATCAAAGCAGAAATAAATAAAAGTTTTATTTTGTTTAAATGAGAGCAGGTCCTTGCAGCCTTTTAGATGCTAACCTGTGTTGGCTGAGTTTTGCATCCAGTGCTGTCAGAAGGGAGCTCTTCTACAAGCAGCTGTACAGGTGGTACTGCTTCAAACCCATCAGGGAGCAGGTGGAGTTCTGAGGAAAATGACACTTCAAATGCTACATTTTTCTTAGTTCTGACCTATCTTAATCACTTGCTCACAGGATGCTTGCTTGCAGTCTTGCCAGTCTAAATTTTTTTTTTCCAGATATTTTGGATATTCTGGGTTGTGCTGGAAATAAGTGANAAAAAAAAAAAAAGATAAAAAGGCTCCACTCTTTCCCATGAACTAAAAAGCATGTAAAAATGTGTGGGTAAAAAGAAAGTCATGAGTATCAGTCATGTTCCAACTAACATTCAAACATTAAAAAACCTAACAAAACCCAAAACCCAAACCAAACCAAACAACCAAACAAACGAACAAACAAACAAACAAACAAACAAAACCAAACCAAGCTTTCTAAAAGTACCAAAATTATCTCAAAAAACAGCTGCAACTCAATTAATTAACATGAAAGTTTAGCAAATTTTCAGGCATAGATTCAGAATGGAAAATATTAGTGTGAATGTTTAGACAGAAAGACTAAAATCTTTAAAACAGAAATTCAGCTGCATATAAAAAACAAAACAAAAACCAACACAAAACCCCAAAACAACAAAAACCAACAACAACAACAAAAAACAACAAGCAATCACCCAATTCTTTAAAGTAAAGGAAAAATATTTTAGGAGTGAGTAATTGCAAATTACAAAACTATAACTGCATCTACACTATCTTGGCCAATAGTGCAGTCAGAAAAAGAAGAGATGTGTTTCTCTCTGAAAAAAAGAGAGAAAGATCACCAGATAAAGTGATAAAGTGTAGCAAAGCCAATTATAAAATAACCTTTTGAGTTTCAAGTGGAATGTAAGTTGTAATTCATCCTCCCAAGTAACTATAAAGGCATAACTATTTTTAGTATATATCTGCAAGCACTGGTATCATCTCTATACTGATATCATCTAGGAGCCAAGGAGAAGACTCTGAGGAGATCTTATTTTGGCCTTTCAGTATTTGAAGGGGGCCTACAAGAAAGCTGGGGAGGGACTTTTTCAGCTGTCAGGTAGTGATAGGACTGGGGGGAATAGAACAAAGCTAGAAATTAGTAGATTCAGACTGGATGTTAGGAAGAAGTTCTTCAGCATGAGGGGGGTGAGAGCCTGGAAGGGGTTGCCCAGGGAGGCAGTGGAAGCCTCATCCTTGGAGGTGTTTCAGGCTGGATGTGGTTCTAGCCAGCCAGATGTAGTATGAGGTGTCCTTGCCCATGGCAGGGGGTTAGAACTAGTTGATCCTTGTGGTCCCTTCCAACCCTGACTGATTCTATGATTTTCATGTAGTTCAGGCTGCCTCTATTTAATGAGTAAATTTAGTGATTGGAAACACTTTCAGAGGAGGTTCAACCGTTGTAACTTATCTCTCTCCCATACCTATCTAATGAATATAAAATTTTCCTTAAGCTGACTACTTTACTACTATTTGTTGTAAAATTAATCAGAATCACCTTATTTGATTTGAAAATCCACATTTCTACTGAGTTCCACAGCTGCCTGTCAAAACTACTAAGCAGATTAAAATTCACAGCTGAAAGATGAATTCATCACAACTTTTTTTTTTTTTTTTTTTTTTAATTATGTAAAACAGTCAGTGAAAAACATATAAATTATGGTGACTGTGAAAGGACTCCATGAAGTTAGCTTTCCATTCCATGAAGTTAGCTTTGCATTCCAGATCTCAGGAAGCTCTTCATTTTTTCAGAGATAATTGCTGCGTATCACACAGGACTGACCAGTTGCTGTATGCTGTGAGAGCAGAAAAAAACACAGCCACCACTCTGGTGAAGGCTTACTGGATCATAGCTCATTAATTGTAT